>JAQIVF010000674.1:0-19287 GCA_034698365.1 Steganacarus magnus
CAACAGATTATCAGTTTAATAGCATTATATTTGATTAAATCATTTCAACATCAAAATAAAATTCTAAATAATGAACATTTAAATAGTTAAGACATTTAAACCATATATCATATATTAAGTTGTAATAAATTCTAATTAAATTTTCAATTCGTGTTGACTTTGAAATCAATTTTAAAAATAAAATGTATGATTAACGCTTGGCGCCCTCGCTCGACAAAAAACTGCTTTCAGCCCTCGCGCTCGGCTTATATACAACAAATGCAATGATTTATTTGCAATTATTTTCATTTATATATAATTAGTTATTAAATTGTTGTTTGTTTCAAACATAGTTTCTTTAATGTAAATTTACACAAGATTATATTTAAAACTTTTATTGATAAAATATTCTTCTAATAAAGTCATTGAGATTTTTAATATTTATTACAATTTTATATAATGATAAAAAAACTCTGTATTACATTAATATATAACGTTATTATTAACAATTAAGATAAATATAATAAATTTAATTACAACTAATATTTTTACACTGATTGTTTTTAATATATTCTCTACTTTATAACAAAATAGAAAACAAACACCTTAACAAATTGACTAAAAGACCAAAAACAGACACAATCACCTAAAGCAGAGTGTAGGTATAATTTTCAAAATACATTTTATTTTAGCAAAAGATTTTTCATAAAAACATTTTTCAATTTAACATTCAATTTTTTTTGCATAGAAATAAAATTTTAATTTATCTTAAATTTCATATAATCTTTTATTTTACAAAATTATTTTAAAAAGGTATTATTTATAACAAACAATGTTAAAAATTTGTATTTTTTGCTTTTACTATTTCAAGAGTTTAATAAAAAATTTTATTAGAGTTTTATTTAGATAAACTTTAAAGTATATTTTTTTTGGTAATACATTTTAAATTATAAAGAACTGTAAATAGATTTATTATTATTTAATCTTTAGATAAATATTTATTCCCTTTAAAATCGTTTTAAATCATAAGAAAATATGAAAAATTTATTTAATTCAATTTTAAATGTTACAAAGTTAAGTTAAAATTAATAATAACTTATTTTCAAGTAAATAGTTAAATAAGCTTTATATTGAAGCCGTAGTTTGACTAAAAAAAGCTAACATTAGAATTACTTAACATATTTTTATTATATAATTAATTTATATTTTTATTACTTAAAAGTGTCTAAAAATTTGCTTTGAAATTAATTATAAAATAAATTTGAATAGTTCGTATATAAAATAATTTTTTCATACACACAAATTAATAGTATTTGCTTTCGATAAATTTTCTTTATTTTAATCAATTTTATGCATTTCAAATTTATGTTATTTTAAAATTTAAATTTCATTCATTTATTATATTAACATATTTCATAGGTTAAATTTTTCAAGTTTGAGAACTATTTTAATTTTAGTTGAGTTCTATACATTGTGAGTGTTTCGATTAAATTTGGAATTAAATTTACGGACATTGTATATATAAATTTGAAACACTGCTTTGTCTTCGCCAGTTTCGGATTTTGTAGTCCAAAATTTACAAAACACAAGGATCTTACAAAAGAAAACACAAAACACAACAGATTGGAGCCCTATTGAGTCCTAACTTCCTATTTGGACACATTCAATAATGTCGTCTTCCTCGTCGGGAATATTAAGGACGACGTCAAAACCTACAAAATAACAAAAATTTATGTAGTTAAAAATATAATTTATGTAGTTTATAATTTAATTTAAAATATAAATTTAAACTGAATTACATTAAGAAGTTTTTTTACATTACATTTACAGCAAAAAGCTAATTAAATTTAAATAAAACCTCAAAGAGAAAATGATTAAAAAATATCCTATTATAATAAATTAAATAAATGTCAACATTCAAACAAATACTAGTTTTGCTTTTAAGCTTTTTAGTCGTTTTCTTTTCAGCAAAGACATATGATGTTTTTGCCTTTCTAATGTCTGAGTTGTCGACGCTTTCAGTGTTGCTCTCAGCGTCACTCTCCACAGTTTTCATCTGTCGATCTATGAATCGTTTGACACCGCTCTTTACTTTCGGCATAATGTAGATTAAATTATTCAATAATTTCAAAATACTTTAAACTCGATAATAAATGTAAATGTTTTCTAGGCCTATCGCTTTTATAGTAGAAATTTGTTTATTTTATAACATCTATTTACACTATTTAACAAACAATTACTTCAACATACAGTGAGAAAACATTTATCGGACAAAATTCAAGTTCAAATTTGTGAAACAAAGGTTCCTCATTCAATGAAATGCATGCGTTAGCAAAATTTTCATATACAAGATATATATCAATTTTAAATATCAATTGACTTACATTTTAAAATATTAATTGAAATTGTATAGTTAAAAAACATTTGACAGTCAACAAATAAACATGAGCTAATAATATATTACTTAATAGAAACTAATAAATATACATATCTGTTCAATGAAATATTTTCTATTAAATTAAAATACATTGTGTTATGAAGTAAAATTAAAATTTTAAACAAAAAAACATATTTATTGAAGTGATTTAATATAGTCCTGTCGATTTTGTTATCACAGCATTAACCCCGAGTGTTCATATGGTAAGATTGGGATACCGCGCAAATTCCAATTCGATTGTCCATATTGAACGTCTTTAATAATAGTTTTAGTTAACAAATTTTGTTATTATATGTAATTTAATATTAACATGTTCATTCAGAATATTAGAAATTGCACAAATTAATTATTTAATTTTTTAATACGTAAAATACATTTTTCGAAATGATTCTTATGATTGAAAAAGCTGGTACAGTAATAGCCAAAATTGTATTATTAAGTGTATGACTAAAATACAAAGTATTTGCATTTTTTGAATCAAAACTGGACAATAATTAACGATAAAAACCTTATAAGAGATCGTAGATCTTTTCATAAACTGTTTTGATAGTATCATCATAGCTCCTTCACTAACAGCGCATCAATTAAATTACAAAAACAATTCACGACACATTAATAGAGAGCTCACTTTGATAAGTATTGTTAGGATTATATTAAAAGCGTTTTTTAATTGTTACTTTAGCGCATTGTTACTCATAGTAATTTTATAACGTGATAACTAATCAGATTATTAAGTTGTCTCATTTAAGTTTCAAAATATTAAGATATAACTTGTAAGTGGCAGACTTCTTGGACTTAAGAGGACTGCGAACAGACAGACGGACGGACGGACGGACAGACGGACATTGTAAAATCCATAAGCTCTCCTTCATAATCATGAAGTAAGCTAATGATTTAACGAAGAGACAACATAGAAACCATATATGTCCATCGCCATTGACTGGATTAATTTAGCCATTAAGTTTAATTGGTAAAAATTGCATTTTGAGAAACGAAAAAACTTGTTCTGTATTTGTAACAGTAGATTAATGCGATTAAAGAAGCTGTGTTTTATTCAGGCAATAATTGGTCAAAATTAAATTAAGGTTTCAACTTAAGATTATTATAATGTGAATGAATATTAAATTAATTAAACTAAATTTAATTGAAACGAATTATTGCCTGAATAAAACACTGCTTCATTAATAGCATTATTCTAGCGTTTCAAATAAAGAACCTAATTTTTTTCGTTTCGAAAAATATATTTTATAGATTAAAAAAATTAAATAATTGATACAGATAAATCTCACACCCGTGCGATTACTATTATTCTGTATGACCTTTATATTATTAGACATATTACACTTTAAAATAAGTTATTAAATTACTTAATTAATAGGTTATATTGAATAATATATGACCAAATTTTATTCAACTCCCGGTTTGCCAAAAACTTAATCTACACAACTCTGTGTAATCGCCAACAAAGAATTTAATCGATTCGCTATCAGTGATAACCAAATCAAATAAAGGCTTATAAAATGTGGGAATAACGCAAAAGGTAAAATTTTTATTGAATAATCTTTTCATTAACGCTACTCTTTCGCCGATGATTTTTCTATTAATCTCGACTCTCCCTCGAAAAAAATAATCCAAATTAATCCAAACGTCTAGCCAAACGTCTCGAACCATAACGTTGCGTCGAATGGCGAGACGAGAAACACGAAAGCGCAGTGCGAACGCAAATCCATCGACTCGTAAGAAAGATCGCTATCTTTCACCGAATCGTGGAAAGCTTTCGCTTCCAACCATTTCTGTTTGTCGGTTCGCGGCTTTTCGTCGGTCGCATAATAAACGACGATTTTCGCTCTTCGTTTTTTTTCAGTAATCGATGCCACGAGCTGTGAAGAACGCTGCGCCACCGACTCCTTTCTCGAAGTAAATGTCGGTTCGAAACAATACGTCGAAATTCGGACTGAATACTTGACTCGTAACCGGAAATCGTTCTCTTTCTTCGTTCTCCAGCGCTTCCGCAATGGCGTACTCTTCGGTGTGCTCCGAATATGGCTGCGGATAAACTCTCGAGCCAAACTTTAGACCAGTCGGTGTTTTCGCTCATTTTTCGTTTCGTTGATTGAGATCGTTGTTTTTACGTTTGAAGACACGTTTGAATATCGTTCATAAATTTCGTCATCAAGTGGGGGGAGATTTTGTTGAAAACACGATTTTCGCATCAATAACACGGTTTCGCGCATGAAATACGGCAAAAGGTGCGATGAATGCGTGACAAATGTGCGAATAATCGTTTTATGATCCGAATCGAGATGATCGATGCGATAACTTTCGTCGCCAAATTTTTGCGATACAATGCACGGTGCGATGAACACTGACGAAAGTTTATTTTTTGATGAATGGTTTTCGGGTGTATTTAATGTAATCCCCAATTTCGAAACCTGATGACGGATTTAACTTATCGATGCGCTGTTTTCGTATTAGTTGAGCGTTAGGTGACCTTTAAAACGCTGTTTTTCGTGCTTCTTGGTTTTGCGTATCCAGTCGTGACTAAACCGAAATGAAGATAACGCGGAATAAACCTGGTAATCTCATGCGGTTGGTCGTTGATAGCGGACACCGTTAACCCGAGTGCGAACCACCAACGCTTGTTCAGATATGCAGCGATAATCAAATGTATCCCTCGCATAATGGCATCGTTAGTTTTCTCGAAAACGCCATTTGATTGCGGTCTGAACGTTGGCGTCAATAAGTGACAAACGTTTGAGCTCTCGAGATAATTGCGAAACCTCTTCGATACGAAGTTAGTACCCTAGTCGGTAAGAAGTGCGGCTGGTTTACAGATCGACTCGAACACTCAGCTGAGTGCGTTTATGGATGTTTCGGCGGTGTTATTTTTTACGGTACTCGCCCAAACAAATCGTGAATGATGATCAACGATCGTTAGAATGTATTTACGAGGCGTTGACTCTGCTACACGACCCATGACGATAGTGTCCTTCGCCCAGACATCGTTCGGCTATTCCGGTGTCGGTATCGGATTGCTTCCGCCTAAACATGGTTGGTTCGGTATTTGACGGTTTTGCAGACGTGACAGGTCCGTACATATTCGGTGACGTCTTTATCACGCGATTATGCGAGCAAACGGTATGCTTCGGGCATACCTTCGGTGAGAACAGCGACTTGATTTTCTTCGCTGCTTCCCAATAAGTCTAGTAAACGTCGTTTTTCGTTATAATACGCTAACACGCTTCCCTTATACGAGAGAACACGTTTCGATGCTTCCACGAGAGGCTTAACGATAACGCGCCAAAAACGTTGTATCATACGTTTCTTAAGATCGCTCCAAGTAATCGTCTGATGTTGCAGTAGTATGTCCCGCGCGAGCCAATCGATGACTTCACCAGTGACGTGACGTCCGAGTCGATCCTTATCGGAACCGCCAATTGTGACTAATTCGAAGAGATTGAGCCATGCATCGACTTTTGTTTTCGAATCACTTACCGAGTATTTCTCGCATAAAATAATCGATCTTACGGAGAGTCGTTTGAGTTGTTGAGCGATGTCTGAAACGCTAATAATCGAGTTATTGGGCGACACTGCACGTCTGTTAGTCCGAGAACCACGTGTTGTGCGCGAAGCGCTCAATGATATAAGCCTGTTTCGGAGGTTAAGCGGCATTACGTATGTTAAACGAATTGACGAAACTCAATTCGAGTTAACACGAAAATGATATCACGAAGTGGTGACACGAAAGTACTAACGAAGATATTTGCGATAATATCCTGCCGAGTGCGCCAAATGAGACGTGATGTCGATTAACACAAAACGTTTATTAATTAAGCGCGCGAGCGATTCAATGAAAAGCGTGTCAATGCGACACAAAAACGATAATAATAATAGTAATAATAATTGCGCGCGTTATGCTATTTATACTAAAAGCGCGTGATTATGGTGCGCTCTGTCGCACAGCTCTCAATATAAGTTAAAAATATGCCAGAAAATATGTTTCCTTGAGATGACTTAAGGTGACTCAAGAGTGAAACACCATAAGATAAATTAAATAAAGTTTAAATATTTTATTACTTTTCTGTACACTGTTATCATTTTTACGTTTTAAAATATATCTTCAAAATTTTATACAATAACTAAAATCTTCAGTGTAATATTTTAGTTGTTTAATATAAAAACTTGTCACCAATCGAGTTCTGGCTAAACTAACAGTGAACATTATATTTAGTCAGAAACAGCTTTTATATGCTAGAGATCTTAGTCGTTGTCTATTTAGATTAGTTTAAAGATTCAATTATCGATCGTTTTTGTTGTTTCATTATAGTTTTGACAAAATTTCATTCGAAGTATAAAAATGTTCTCAACTCATAAATTAAATTTTTTAGTTTAATTTTTACTGTAAATGATGTGTGCAATGCATTAAATCACGTGATACATTGTAAATTTGGTTAGTTATAAAATTAGTTTATATATGAAGTAAGTTGTCAGTTGAGAGTGACTTAGATCTTCTAAAAGATAAGTTGAACTTTACGTGAGTTATATGTTATGGGACGTACGTTAACTAGTTGATATCTACAAAATCCAACGCGTTTTAAACCAATTATTTCGATTAAACTTAATACCCAAAGAAAATATAAAGCATTTTTGTAAAGATTATATTTGAGTTTATATTTTAAAGGGGTTTCTGTTGATCGAGGTCGCCAATAATAACATATTAAAGTAAATGGATTAACAAAATATGATGAAATAATGTTTTTTATCCCATCCAAACCAAACCTAATCAAATATTACTAAACCTGACCCAAACCACAATTTTTTGTAATAACTTAAATTATACAGTACATATATTATTTGCTTAATGTATGAACGCTCAATAATAACTTTTTTTACAACAATACGATGCGTAAAGTAAAGAACAGCTTAGCTGCCATTGAGGAGAGTGACAGAGAAGAGAGGGAAAAAGTGGTGAACAGTCGTCGCCTTCACCTCAATCTAGTGGTCCACCATCTGTCGGTCAAGATTATGAAATTTGGACAGAAAGTGATGTGCGGTATTCGCGTTAACGAGAATCTAATGGTTCACAATCTGTTAGTCAATGGTCTGAAAGCGAGAGAGAAAGTGATGGAAGATCGGTCCAGAGGTTCATGTGTCATATCTGTCCCTATACCCTACCCTAACCTCTACTTGCACTCCATTATTAATTATGTCACTATTAAAAGTAATGACACTTTGGTTTACAATATAGTTTGTTACTCGCACTAAAACAAAATATATAATTTGAAACTTAAAATATATAATATAAAATGAGAGCGAACTTAGTAAGCAAGCGACTCAAAACAATCATATCCTCAATAAAATGATATCCATGTGAATACCAAAAATTGTGACAAATATTTCGATCGCGTTAATCGATGATTCATTGAAGAAAAGCAACGTAATTCATACCTCTTATGTTATTATTAGGAGTGATAGCACTATATTTTCGGGCAGTATTGAGCCGCTGGTATATTTTTAATTTTCTGCAAATACACCGTACATTAACTAACATACATTATTCTTAAATAATCATACATTTTATTTTCAAAATTTATTTCAAATTCAACTTTAAATTTAAAATTTAATTAGAATTTAATATATATACCCTAAAATATGGTTTCATTTAGTGTTAATTTTATTACAACTTAATATATGATATATGGTTTAAATGTCTTAACTATTTTAATGTTCATTATTTAGAATTTTATTTTGATGTTTAAATGATTTAATCAAATATAATGCTATTAAACTGATAATCTGTTGAAATGAAAAAATTCATTTTAAAAATTAATTATTTTTCCTTTACCTAACATTACCTGATAAACTCTGAAATAATTAATGATGAATAACTGTCCGCAATAAAATCCAACGCGTTTTAAACCAATTCTTTCGATTAGAGTTAAACAATAAACCAATAGGAAATTAGTAAATATTTAAATTTAGTTTTAAAATATAATTAAACATAAAATTATAAAATACCTGAATGCGAGTTTGGGGTCTGAATAGAGTGGTGATGTTTACCGCAATTGTGTTCAAATACTTATACGACTTGTTTGCTTCGTAGTGAAGCGATGACGCAGTTTTGATAAAGAATAGTAAAATTGATGACCAAAACACAATGCCATTAAATGTGATGAATTTAGCAAAATAATGAACATTACTGTGTATCGCGAGAAACAAAAAGTCCACAATAATAAGAATTACCAAAAAATATAACCAAAATAAAAACTTTGACCAATAAGTTTGATTGTAACGATGCGTCTCGTTATGCAATGAATTTAATTCGCATAAATCGCAATAAATTTTGCTTTTAATTACAATACTTTTATTTTGCATTGCAAACAGCTTTAAGCTGGCATTTATGTGTTTTAACTTGAGATCGAGATAATAGCAGATAATATAGAAATAAATTAACTGTAAATAGAGTATATTAATGAGAAAATAACAGTGAAAAGTGAATAGTAAACTCCATGGCAGCGCCAAAAGTATTATCTGCAGTAATGAACTGTTTAGTGCCAACGGAATAAATGCAAATAAAAAGAGGAGAAATACGAAACGAGTTAAACCATTATAGAAAGCAAACAAGTATTTAGTTTTGTTTAATAATTTGTAAATGTCTTGATTACTATTGAGGCCAATACTTCGTGGAGTTATTAAACCACACATCATATCAAACGGTTTTAAATAACACGGAATCATACCATTTCGATAACTTTGAATGTGATAATAAATTGATATAATTATTAGATGAGTAGAAATAATGCACGCTATGTTTCCGTGAGTTTTAATTTTAAGAAAATTAAAAAAATCTCCAATAATCAAATTTATTTCTATATCGTTATTATTTATGAATAGTGACACAACAAATTTAATATAATGTAAACATATTACGAGCCAAACAATTAGTGGATTACAGAATCGATATCTCTGTCTATAGCCATACGGAAATAATGATAAACCAATTCTGTATAAATGACTGCCAGCTGACGGTATAACTAAATCTATGCGCAAGTTTTCCTCGATATCCATTTCCATAACCTTTTTAATTAAATTACATGTTAAAAAATGATATATTAAAATAAATAAATAATTAAAGTATACCCCAAACAACTGTATTTTAAAAGAATGTAATACCGATATTATACATAAAATCAATTTCTATAACAGTATCATCTCATGCAAACCATATAATTGCAAATTGATTTCTTTTTTCAAATGCAATTCACCTTAAAATTTTATTTTATGGATTTATTTATTGCCGCAAAACATCATTTTAACTGTCATTTATAAGTGAATCGCGCAAAAAAAAACTATAAATTATTAAATAATTTCTTAGAAATATTTCGTTTCTTTTCTCTGTTTATAAAAAAAATTCACTATAGAAATATAATAATAATAATAAATGTTAGATAAAATAAAATTAATGATGCAATTTAATTCATAATTCATATCCTTTTTTCAAATATTTTTCAATTCAATCGTTTGACGCAAGTGTTCATTTAAATTTAAGCAATAATTATACTTTTCATGTTATAATAGTATAAATTCATAGTTACACAAACTCCAAACCTCTAGGGGGTGACTACAACAAAAATTCTCAAAATTCTTTGGTGGGGTGTCAAATCTCACCGGATTTAAACGACAATTTTTTTTCATTTTTGCTAAAAATTACAGGGGTCTCAAAAACTCATCGGATTTAACCGACAATTTTTCAAATCTCGATTTTTCTAGGGGGGTCCAGACCCATGCAAGACCCCCTCTGTGTAACTATGATTATAATTTTAGGAATAATATTCGCTGAACATAGCGGAGCAAAGTGCATATATGACCCTCAACAACAGCATCGAGTTTGAATTCGCACAAATATATAGTCATATAATATAGCAATACAGTATAGCATTAACACTACTCAACACTGGCACTGGTAAAAGCAAAAACTTAATGATGTGATGTCATGTTGGAAGGGAAATGTGGAAATGTTAAAGACTGAGGTATGTCAGCCTCCAATACCAGTATGAGTATCCCGGATATTCGTGATTGTGCACCTGAATCAGCGTTAATACTAAGCAACGTACTCTCTTTCCCTCTCTCGCTCTACCATTATATTATTGTATACAGTATATATTGTAATAGCAATAGCAATAGCAGCGAATCAATGTATGATATGATACATCAGTAACAGAAAAAAGTGAAGGTAAAAAAGAGCAGATTAAGCGTGATATGACATTTGGGATGATAAGTATGACTATAGCCACATGTTTTGTTGTACAATAACTATAGCATAAAAGCTAAGATAAAAGCTTATCAATTCTAACTTTGAATTTTGTTATTTCACTTTTAATATTTATTAGTATATATAATAGTAATAATAATAAATATAAGTTACTGGTTATAATGATATTTGCTAATCGTAACAACAATAGTTTAAAAGTTACTTACGATTATTAACTATACGGTAGTTTTAAAGCGAGTGAAAAACAACTTAAAGTTTTGTTTCTATCAATCAATAGATAGCAAGGCGTTCTAAAAAACAATGAGAAAACTAGAGAACTGAGAGTTGCATTACTTGTGAGCATAAAAACAGCGATAGTATTGACAAAAATATGGAGAGACGATCACTATAATCACTATGGATTCACTTTATCACAACATCAAAACACCTGAAGTTATTTTACCATTTGTGAGATATGAATATTCTGATTGCTGGTGATAATAATAATAAAAAGAGAAAGAAAAAAAAATTGAACTAAAAGTTACTATGGAAACTTGTTATACACAGAAACTTTTGGGCGGAGGCTGTCTATGATCTATCAGCCGCATCACCTGCGATCGTGCATTCAAGCCGATCAATGCTGCGGAGGATTGGCGGCTCATTGCCAACAAAACATAGTGTAGTATAGTTTGAGAAAAGGTAAGGTATCTCAATAATGGCTATGGGATCGGTCGATCGGTCCATTAAAAGGCCTCTACATCTGCTGCATGCAATTACATCAATCTTTTGACACAAGTTTGCAGTACTGCTGGCAAAACATTAGCCAACAAAGCAAAACTTTGTGGTTGCATAGCAATATGGTTTAGAAGAACATAACAAGCTCTCTCACTTGTAACCGTTCCCTAAATGACAAACTGAAAAAATTCACTTTTGATGGAGATAGAAATGGCAATCCAAGTGAAATGGTGACTTTAGCACTAACATCACTACCATCACTGCTATCAGTGCAACGCCCAATCACTATGAATATACTAAAAGTATGAGTATACTGTATACTATAAATGATTACAACTAACGAGTAAGATCTGATTCAAAAATGGATTGTAGTGTACACTCTTTGGCAGGAAATGGCAATTAAGTGATGCGCATCCCTGACTCCATTTATTGTTATGATTATCATGACAGAAATTATTATAAAAGCGGCCAAAAACGCAGGAAAGACACGCTTATTTTCTCATAGTTAAATGTGGGACTTAAAACATACTTACAAGTCATTGAAGGGACCGGTTGTAGAGAAAAAAGATAGAGACAACACCGGCATTAGAGATACACACGCAATCAGTGCACACAAAAAAATGATTTAAACTCATAAAAATGACTATCAAATGAAAGGCAGCACAAAATATGTTTTGTTATTTTGGGGGTAAGATCGCAGTTATTAGTCGTTTCGAAGATGAGCCTCTGGGCGATAAACCTATAAGTACTATTAAGATTAGGGAAGTAACTCACACAAACATATACTCATACACACAACTACCTGAACTAAAAAGCTAAAATGTCACTCTAGGCTCTGCTCGTTATTACACCAGTTTTGCAGTTTTGCAGTAGAGGAGAACATTCACGAGAGGAGAACATTCACGAGAAGAGAACATTCTGGTCGATGAGAAATAAATGCGGGTAACGCACTCTACGCATCGCAGATCACAGCAAGAAGAAGTCATCATCAACATCATCATCATCAGCAACAAATGCAACAAATGCAACAAATGCTAGTCATCGCACATCAAAAGTAAATTATAACTAATAAAACTTTTCTGTGGTAATTAGACAAATACTTTTTTTTGGTTTTTTGGCTACTATTATAGTAATACGCATCGATAGTAATATTCGCGATCTTAAATGTTAAGAGTAATAAGTGAGCAACAAAAAAAGTGAGTCACTAATAAATTGAAAAGTGTCAGTAAATCCCACCTAACGTTAATATGCTATCGCACTACGATATGATATGATCATTCTTCATACGCCTTCACTTCAGAAATATATGATATAAGATGTTGTTTTTCGAAACGCGTAAGCAAGTTATACAGTACACACACCAGCAAAAAAAAACATTATTAAGAATATAACATAACACATACAGTTAGTAGTTATCAATATTAACAAAAGAAATTTAAAAATAATCTCGAAAAAGCAAAAAAATAAAAAATAAATTGTTATTGAGGTTATCTTCCTTTTTTCTCTATTTCTGACTTTTCTTTGCGGCAGAAGAGAAGAGGAGAAAAAAAAACAAAAGTTAATACTTTTTCTACAGTCTAATATTGGTGACATTAGAGCTCCAGTTCTGAGCTAAGAGTTATTGTTTATTGCACGCAAGTTTTCGCTACAAGAGAAATGAATTGTAGCCTTTTTATTGTAAAGGAAAATAAGAATTGCCACTAATAGTGGGCGAAGAAGAGATTAGATATCGATTCGGAAAAGAGTAGATACTTTCAAATGTTTTTTAAATTAAGAGAAATCATATGTACGTTACGTACATATTTTGTTGGAGTGGTTATGCTGTACTCATTAAAATGTTTATTATTGATGAGATTTCGAAAAAATACGGGAATTATTGATTTTGAAATTAAAATTAGCAATTAAATTAACATAAAATCTAATTTTATGGTATAAATTATGTATTAAATCAATTATATGATAAAAAAATGTAACTCAACTATCGTTACCGTTAAAGATCAGTTATGGTTACACAGGTGGTGATATAATCTGGAAAAACTTTGATTGGGATTGTATGATAGATTCACTTGCGTTACTATACTATACTTTAAACAAAACAGAACGTGATGCTTCATTAGTGCCAATTGGGAGAAGTGGTATAGAATTTTACGTCAATTCAATAGCTCGTAGCGTTTCAATTTTTATGTATATATTTCAAGACTTTTCAAATCACACAATAGCTTTTAACAATGGGATAACAGTACCGTACTGTATGATTTTTATTGCTTGCCAGGTTATATAATGTTATAATTGCCGGCTTAACAAAAAACAAAATATTATTCGAGAAAAAAAATAAACACACTGTTTTGCTTGTTTTAATTACAATATTCAAACTATTTAACGGTTTCAGTTTGTAATAATTGCTAAAAATTTTATTTTTTTGGTTATTTGAGCAAAGAGAACATTTTGAATAAAGTTATTTTGTTGCATATTTTTGCTCAGGTACTATTGAAAAGGCATTAGTATTTGAAAAGAGCATGTACTGTAGAGCATGTACTGTAGAGCATGTACTGTAGAGCTGGATGAGTAACGTACGCTTTGACTACACTCTCGAGAAAACAATATTTTAAAAAGGGTAATGCCTTTAATGATAATGAGCACAATGACAAGAGCAACAGCAAGAGTATATCACATATTATCCATGCGATGATGAGATCACAATTTATCATCGTCAGCATTCATATTACAGCACACACACACATTCAGCATTCTTAGAGAGTCGCTTAACTTTTTTAGCGCAACTAATTATCGCACTAATATCTAATCCTTTGCGGTAGAGAATACAGGAAGTCACAAGAAAATGTTTTTTCATTGCTGTCAAAGGACGCCCAACCAGATAAGTAGCAGTCATTTCTTATATATGCATATTTATTATAAGTTGGTGACTATTTTGGCGCAACTCAATTGAAACGGATGCTATTTTGTCGAAAAATTCATTGCACCTCAAAATCGCATACTCATATACTCTTATACTGTACTGAACACTACAGTACTATATACTATGGTTAAAACGCCTTAAGGGTAAGCCATATGATCACACGAGCTTACCGTTTTAGGTACATATTAGACAAGAAAAAACTATATTTCAACATTTTAACTCATATTATATCGCGTCGGTAATCAACAAAAAAGTTTTTCTTAAAATTATTAATGCATGTCTAATATTTGATTTTTTAGCTTAACTTAACAGAATTCAATTATCAGGACTATTCTATAGAAAATAAAAAGTTTTCGAAAGTTCGTGGTCCGTCTGTTTAGTATGCTTATGCTTGAAGATTAACATATCTCAAAAAAATGGTCAAAATGAACTCTCGTTCGTATTCGCATGTTTATTCTTGTTTGGGATTAATTTACATAAGATAGAAGCTGCTCGACAACCGATTGCTAGCGTTTTGATGATAGCATATTAGAGTACACTTAGTCATCGCTATTTCAATAAGAAAAGCAGTATCTTTTTAGTTTGATAAACTTTTATTACACAATAACTCTAAAAGAATATTTTCGTTTATAAGATAAAAATTCTCACAAAAAATATAAATCAATCTTGTATTTATTTTTTTAAGAGTGGAATATGATTTCGCTAATCTTTTAAGTGAGTTTAAATTCTACATTGCTTTTAAAACAGTTATCTAATTTAGATAAAAGATGAAGATAAACATCCCCATCATTTAACATTACCATTAATTGCAATGACGTCCTAATTTTGATTTATTTAAATAAAGATAATTTTGAGCAATCACTTCACGTTTCAAAAGCGACGCAGTTTTTTTTGAGAGAGAGAGAGAGAGAACTAAGGAAAAATAAATCTACCACTGAGAGACAGGACCTGAGGAAAGGAAAACGGAGAAAAACCTCTGCAGGAATAAATGAGTTCTGAAAAAAGCGATCTTTTCTCTCACTACTGTAGGATAACACCATTGCGAATGATTGGTGTGTGCAGTAATATAGCGCACATACACACAGAACACATTTCAGTTTAAAAGGAGATTTTCCCAAATATTTCTTTGTGTCTTTCCTTACTGCAGCACACCTTCTATCTTCAGGTATAATCACTTATCAGTTATAACCGAGTGTGTGTGTGCTTTCACTGCACACAATACTGCGCGCACAAAAAAAACTTAATGCATAATTTATTTGGTATGAACAACAGTGTCATTACAATAATAGATAAAATTAAAACGTGAAACCGCTATATTTGGCTACGAAAAACCTATACCGTAACCCATTATTATGACCTAAAATAAGTGATGCCCGTATTAACACTACTCCTCAAAAAACACACCAAATTATGGAAACATTTTATGCAAAAAATTAGAGAAAAAAACAATTAAAAAATAAAATAATTAAATCATTTGTTTCACTCCCATCTTACGATAGTAGTAGGGAGAGAACATTGGTTTTTTTAAGATGGCGGATGCCGTCTAACAGTGTAAGTGGTTTTTGTGACCACTATATTGAGTCGCGCAACAGAGCGAAGTAGGCTTTGGTACGACACGATGAATGGTATCAAAGATTATGGGCGGCGGCGGTGGCGATTATTTTTGGGGCGGGAGGGCTTCTGGGGGTTCGGGAGGGCTTCTGGAATGGCTCGGGTCGGGTTCGGGCTTCAAAAATAACTTCGCACTGTTGCGCGACTCAATATAGTGGTCACAAAAACCACTCACACTGTTAGACGGCATCCGCCATCTTAAAAAAACCAATGTTCTCTCCCTACTACTTACGATAACTAGTGAAGTTATATTCTGGGAGGAAATCATGCGATAAGAGAATTTAAATCGCAGCACAATTTATTCGCAGCACAACAAACAACAAACAGAAATGAAGAAACTGAACGACAGCTAACAATAACATAACAGTTTTGCGCAATCATTTACTTTTGAAAAGTTTTTTAAATGTTAACAACACTAACGCCATATGTTTTGCGAAAAAAAGCTAAAAGTTTTTCGCAGAGCGATTGCATCGGAAAAAGTAAAAATAAAAGAGTTTTATCACACGATTTAGTGACTTAGTATTCGCTTGCGATTATATAATGATTACCTGATTCGCCTTCAAAAACTCATCAATCATTTAGGTGTTCATCTTCTGGCCGTTTAATCCATTGATAATTGAGTCGCCAGTGACTTTGATAATAACTGCTTCGCTTAAGTTACGCAACACATTTGGATAAAATATTATTAGTTAGAAAATAAGGGAAGAGATGAAAGCGGTTTTTGAGAAAAACACCAATTGATGCACACGTTGAGCACAACTGTTGTGTGGTTCAGTGGTTTCAGTGTTATGTGTGTGGTGTGTAGTGTAGAGTGTGTGCAGAGTATGTGTGTATATGTTTTCAGACACTGACTATAACTCAAAACACTGAACACAGTGCTTGCTGTGTATCGCAGAGATAATAGATAAGTGCGTGCGCATACGCGTACGGATGCGCAACACATCGCAGCATAAGTTAAATGCGCGAATCAGTTAATTTTACTCATTTAAATATTTATTTTCATTTAGACAGCTTTAATGACTTTTTCGAGAATTTTAAATATAGTTATTTTAAAATATACTTAAATATCATTAATTTTTCGCACTCAGATATTTCACCAAAAGTTCCCAATAATATTATGCATAAATCACGCATTAAACTTATGCTGCGATGTGTTGCGCATCCGTACGCGTATGCGCACGCATTATATAAAAAGGCAGATTATTCAATAAAGTGCTGGCTCTGATAATTATTCGTCCTGTGATTGACCATTATTTACACTAAATTTATTATTATTTTTCAGAGTACAGGTGTTTTAGGCATCACCTCCTCGTCAACTAAACCTGTAATAAATATTTTCAGTAAAAATTTTTTTAGGATGATGTGCAGATTAAGGGCGGCAACAATGTGCATTTTAAATAATAGAAATAAGTTTTTTACTTTACTTAAGTTTTTAGTTAAGTTTGCGCGCCGGAGGCGCGCGTGAACATTAGATTAGTGTATTGTTAGAATTAAGTAATTCATTATTTTTACAACAATGTTAATAATAGATATTGTTGCCGCCCTTAATCTGCACAAACCCCTTTTTTTATAATCTACAAAATTTAAATAATTTATTAATCAAGTAATTATCTTATTGACATCAATTAACACTTAATAACTTATATTGCGAATAATCATTAAAAAGTTAGTAAATCGTGACGTGATTTATGCATAATATTATTGAGAACTTTTGGTGAAATATCTGAGTGCGAAAAATTAATGATATTTAAGTATATTTTAAAATAACTATATTTAAAATTCTCGAAAAAGTCATTAAAGCTGTCTAAATGAAAATAAATATTTAAATGAGTAAAATTAACTGATTCGCGCATTTAACTTATGCTGCGATGTGTTGCGCATCCGTACGCGTATGCGCACGCACTTATCTATTATCTCTGCTATAGAACAAGGACTCCAACAATTAGAGTCTGATTTATTATTACAAAACTGAAGCTCACGCGCGCCTCCGGCGCGCAAACTTACTTAAAAACTTAAGAGTAATATAAGGAATGTCTCGTGTCAACTGTATTGTTTCAAATTCTCAATTGTTGGAGTCCTTGTTCTATAGAAGACCCATATAATGTATTAATTTAGCGGGTATTATTTAGGTATATTTTTTTAAGTCAACAATAATCCTACTCTATGAGTCCGATAAATCCGATTTTTTGCGGATTTTCTAATTTTTTTACATTTACCAAAATATCAGGGGTTTCTGCAGAACAAGGGCGGCAACAATAGCGCATCATATAATTGTTGTTAAAATAATGACTTCCTTAATTCTAACAATACACTAACCTATTGTTCACGCGCGCCTTCGGCGCGCAAACTTATCTAAACACTTAAGTAAAGTAAAAAACTTAATTCTATTGTTTTAAATACACATTGTTGCCGCCCTTGTTCTGCAGATCATCCAAATATCGTTAAAATCAATTAAGTTTTCAAAATTTCACAATTTATAATAGAAAATATGAAAAAATGAAGTTTAACTTCAAGGATAACCAAAAAATTACAAGTGGATATCAAAATGTATTATGCAACCCAGTATATACAGTAAATATGCTTTTATGATCATATTTGACGTCAAATGGTCTTCAATTCTTATAAATTAAACTTATTTTTATGTTATTTATTTTGGCATGTTTTTACATTAAAATAAAAGTTTGATACCAAATTTTCACTATTTTGTTCTGTCTTTTTAATTCCGATTTTCTAAATTTAATTCCAATATTCCGTCAATTTTTGGGCCAAGAAAGTACTGGTACTGATAATTATTTAAAAAACGGGTAAAATATTGTTGATATCTTAATGCAAGAATTATTATAATTCATTCGATAATTTCTATGAAGATTATAATATTTACGAAGTTATTTTGATACTTTTAAGCACAAATACAAAAATAACGAAAAAATAAAAACTATTTGAAAAGAAATCTGTAACTCCGAAGCAACAAATCATCAATGAATATAAATTAAAAAATTCAACAAATAATAATAGCTGAACAAATGGCAGTGAAATTAACTTCGAAGATAAGCTTATTAACTCACAAATTTTATTGACACAAACAATTCACTAAATTATAGATGAACACCAATGAAAAGATTATATCTTACTGTTACATAAACAATGTTTGGGAATTATTAATTTAACATTAAATTAAGTGAAATCTATTCAATAAATAACAGATTAATATGTAAAAATATGACAAACAGTTAGTATGGTTAAGTTAAACGGCATGCTTGAGAAAAATAGGTCTTCCAACTAAAAATTTTTTATGCATTAGTCTGACGGCACGAATAGCGTCTTCTCTGTTATGGAAAGCGATATTTGCGTCAGCAG
>JAQIVF010000675.1:0-19264 GCA_034698365.1 Steganacarus magnus
CTGTATGTGCCCTGTATGTGCCTGTATGTGCTCTTTGCTTTTCTAACTCGAAACTATGCGACTCCTCTTAGTGGCTGAACAAAGGCTGCAATACTCACTACACCACTGCTGCAGTTGCAGTCAACAAAATAGTGATGCTGTTGAATTTTACATTTTGAATGTTGATGCCGTAGTTTTGCATTTTCCTCTCTAACTTATTGTAGATGTCGGCCAAAAATTATAAGTTAAATGTTTGCATATAAATGTTTAGCATTGAAATAAATTAGAAGAGATTCGCCTCTTATATTATTAATTTAAATGCTAAGATAAAGTGGTAATAATTTATTTTTGTTACTCTAAAGAATTAGTGAGCAGTTAAACGCAAGCGTAAGCACTATTTAGAAGAGTGTGCACTGAAATATACTGAAATATATATATAGTTGTATATCAGTTATGTATCCACACCTTTCATATTCACATTTCATATTTGAAAATGTAGGATCAGATCAAGGAAAAGTGATACACTAGCTGTGTATGAGCTGTGTATGCACTGCACAAACTGTACACACTTTAATAGTGCATAGTGTGTGTACTATTGCATTGATGCCATCATCATACGAGTATACCAGAGTTGTGGGGAAAATAAATAACTAAATACTCTGATAGCTAGAGTTAGTATCTACACTTCATTTTTATCGTTTATAAGCGGAGTTTGTATGTTTGCCAAAGGTTTTTCTCTATTGTTTGCGTAGAATATAACCTTATTAGATGTGAATGTGTGAGTGTATAGGGTGTATGTAAGTGTGCGACATATCGGCAAAACAGAGAAAAAACTTTTGATTCGTGGTTTCAAAAGGCAGATGCAGTGTATGCAATGCAATGCACATTTCTCTTTATCTCTCACTACTCTCCTTCTCTCTTCTCTGCTTCTAAGAGGTTTGCAGCCACTGATGGCCTTGTAAATGTGTCTTTACTTTATATTGCAGTAATACAGCGGAGAAATGTTGCTTGCATTTGATGCATCTCTCACTACTCTAAGCATTCTTTGCATTGCGTTCTCACCAGAGTCTCTACTTTTCGGAACAAAAATAGGCAAATTTCGGTCGCAAATTCAGAAATAAAATAGTACTTTTTTCGGATAATACATAAAGTTTTAATCTGTAATCTTTAAAGTATCTTGAAAACTCACCTGTTTTAACAGATAATATTTTGATATTAGACAATTTTTTATATTAGAAAAATAAAAAAAATTAAAATTATCGATGTTTTTGAACTTAAAAATCTTGAGATTTAGAACTTCTAAAATTTTTTTATAAAGGCTCTAACGAATCTGAAACACCTGTTTTTAACTATAACTATTGTAAAATTTAGTATTTTCGGACAAAATTCGGAAAATTTTTAATACTAAAATTTCGGATATTTCGTAGTCAAATGAGGTTAATTTTATTTATAATGAGTTATTAATTACACCCATATTTAAAATTCCGAAAGTTTAAATCAACAACAAAAAGTCGAATTTCCGAAAAAGCAGACTCTAGAGTTCTCACCTTTCAAACAGCAATCACTATTATTATTATTACACTGAATTTATGATGTTATATAAGATCACCTCTAACTCTCGCTCGCTTACTCACATCAAAATTACATATTACTTCACTGTAAATGCCAATGTGATCTGTTTGTCTGTTAGAGTTTGCCTTTCGAAACGCGAATGCAATGCAAGCGCTGTTTCTAATATTCATTTTTAAATTAATATTTATATAAGTTAGTATTTCTATATATATTTTATGCAGTATGCTATGCAATATGCAATACTCCTTAATATTAAATTGCTATATATATATTCTCGATATTATTTTAATTTATTTTGTTTATCTCTTGTTTCAAATATGATAAAATTAGCGTTAAAAGAATCTTATTCTCTTAATATGTTTTTGCAGCTCTTTTAATTGAATAGAGAATATTATGGGAGACAGCTATATCATCATAAAAAGTTAAACATTCAATAGGTTTTACCCCACTTATCACTCGATGATATAATTATCATGTTTTTTGAAAAATTGAATTGAATAATCATAAGTTAAAAGGAAAATCTAAACGTGCGCTTCCATATGGAGTTTGACTATAAGATGGTTTTAAATAACGTTAAATCATGGCATAATTTAATGTCTATATATGGAAGCTTAGCGAAAAAAGCACACAATAAAATTTTATAGTGTATTTATTTATATATATATATATATTGCCCCATTAGATGACTGATGAGTGCACTCATCAACACTTTTTTCATTCTTTCTCTCTCTACTGTTCTCTCTTATTTTATTTCAGTTTTTCTGTGACATCTCTCTTATGGTATATATTTTTTTATTGCATTATAATTATAGCTTAAAATATAACGTATCTTTTTATAAAATTATATTTTTTTTCTGAACGCTAGTGTGTGTGATAAGAGAGATACTGAGGGAAAAAAATAACTGATACGAAAAATGTGAAATAAGTATCTGATGCCTTTAGTATTTTTTGAGAGATTGTCTCCGAGAGTCAATTCTAATCCAAAAACTAGTTATGTGAGTATAGTAAAAGTTTTACTCTAAAAATTGTTTTCGGTCCGCTGAAAATGCTAACAACTAGTGTACTATTCTTTAGTAGTAGTAGAGTAACTTACTGTAGTATTCGTAAGTGCACTGTAAATGATTTGATGAGATTGTAGTGTTGATGTATTGGCACTACCAATGCCAATACATATCAATACACGAAATTTGCTTGAAATAGAGCATAAGGTGCGCGATTCTCATCCGATCGCTACCGGTATTACTGCTTGAAGAAGTTGATGATCATTAACTAAATAAGTGTTTGTCTACTTGTACTCTATATGTACAATAATTCAGTAACGTTGATATAGTGGTGTTTGTGTGTGCAATGATATTTTATGTTATACGCATCACTGAGTGATCTCATTCTCAAAGTTGCATATATGAGAGATAGGCTGGCATTTAAAGAGGTTTTCTCTCTTGATCTCAATTTTTTCATGTCTCTTTCTATAATACTTTTTAGGTTGAATGAGCGACAAAAACGACAATCACGACAATAGTGAGTCGATTTGGAATAGAAAAACTGCAAACACCGCCACAACGAACATTAACTCTATGGCATCAAAGAAATCTGTGACACGTTCTAAACAGGAGATGCAACAAACTAACTGTGATAAACAACGGGACCAACAATGTAGGGCAACAATTAAACATAATAGTAGTAATAATAATAATGCAAAATGTGTGGATTCAATTCATATCACTCATGACACACAACTACCATATGATAATGATATCAGTGATGAGATGAATGAGAATTTAGATGAAAATGCTAATAATGCTAATGGGGATCAATCCGCTACAAATAATAAAAAGCGGAAGCATTATAGTAATAAGAATTTCTCAACCGAACCGATCATTAGTGAAGATACAAATAATCACGATAGTAATGAGAGTGAAACCAAAGAAGATATGCTGATCACAAATGCTGATGAGACCGCTAATACCAGAGCCACTGGTGTCAAGAAAAAACCTCACGTAAGAGTTTTTAAAGTTTTCTCATTTAAATGCAATATACTTTAATAACTTTTTAATACTTTAAAATTTGAAATAAGTTAATCTAGTATTAAAACTTTTGATTGATAAATATTAATTTGAAAATATAACGTTTAATGTCAAGATTAATTAAAATATTTATCGATCTTATAAATAGGAAGAGAATGAGTCGTCTAAATACGAAAGATACAAATGCCCAGTTTGTGATCTCAAACTTGATTCACAGCACACTTTCACTATACACATACGACAGCATAATCCCTCAGATCATTCTCATACTTGCAGACTGTGCGGTAAGACATTGAGTTCTGCCAGCTCTTTAGACAGACACATGTTAATACATTCTGGAGAGCGTCCATTCAAGTGTCGCATATGCAATATGGCGTTCACCACCAATGGTAATATGCACAGACATATGAGAACTCACGGCATGGAAGTCAATGACGATAGTAATGTGTCGGATGGCAATAATTATAATAGCAATAGTAATAATAAGCTCATCAAATCGAAGAAGAAAAAAGTTAGCGAAGATGATGCTAATAATGAAACAGAATCGAAATCATCACCAAAGAGACGAAATTCGGACAGTGAGGAAACTTGCGAATCAGGAATCAATTTAACTAAGGAAGCGAACATCACATGTCCCATCTGTAACAAACAAGTGGTTTCGAAGTCTGCACTGCATTCACATATGGAGAATCATCCCAACGACCCGATATGCTGTCAGGTAATACTATATGGCCATAGTTATCGACTTTAAATAATAATAAATATATAAATAGTGTTATAGTAGAATGGAAGTAATAAAAAAATGATTCGCCTGCTGTTTTCAAGGATTATATACTAAGTTAGAGTTGTTATGCTACAGTCGATTGTGAAATGAAAATTTTCAAACAGCAGGCGAAATATTTTTATAGCCCATTCTAATATAGTTATTATAATTTATTACTGATATTTATATTTCAACAAATATGGGTTAATTTTTAATTTATTGTTTTTATAGGACTGCGGTATGATTCTAAACAATTACGCAACATATACGCAGCATCGCTGCACTGCCACATCTGAAGGAGACTTAAGTTTATTTAACGCCAATAAAATGAATTTCTCGACCGCTCCTCCCATCGGCTTTTTCGATCTCAGTTTCACTGATTTCTCTTCACGAAAATTCTCAATAATCGCGAAGTCATTCTGTGAACACAATTTACGCAAAGCGAGCAGTCCTTATCACGATTTCGAGTGCGATAAGTGTCATCGAGCGTTCCCGTGTGGAAGTGCACTCAATTTACACCAGTCGTCACATAATAGCGAAACTTATTGCGTCTTATGTCACGTAGACTTCGCCACTCCAGCGCTTCTCGTATCACATCAGCTCAAACATAGATATGACTTTCCACTGTCATACTGTAGTACAATACCACAGCCGCATGGCTTTATACCTCCCACTGCTGGTCATATTAATGGCTTACATAATAATTCATATGGCGAAGTACCGCAATCCGACAAAGAAGACTTTCTGGCTTTACTTGATTTGCAGAATAAAGGCTCACAGTTTGCATCTTTGCAAAGCAATTATAAATTTATTCGACACGAAGACCCATTTGAGAATTCATCGTATTTTGTTCACGCGAAACCATTGCCATCTCGACCGACAACATTTCAGCCGAAGATCATTACTAATAATAGTACTGATGGAGAATCAGGAAAACACGATTTGGCAGATATTCAATCAATTATTTCGGTGACGAGTTCTGCGACACCATTGATATCAAGCATTCGTTCGTCACCGCCTGCAGCGTCGCCCGCATCGCCAGTACAGCTCGCTATAAGTGGTGCACATCCCGACTCTCCTGTTGCCGCAGATTCCGCGAACGCCAGTCCTAACACTCCATCATCAAATAACTCGGTTAAAGCTGAAAATGATGCAAAACAGATTGCATTCGAAAGTAATGATAGTAATAACGAGAAAACACTTTCAATTGTTGAAGACGACGATGAGACGAAACAAAGTTTTAAATGCGAAAGATGTACATTAGTGTTTAAGAGTAGCAATGCATTAAAGCGACACAATCGCGGTCACACAGTCGGCGGCCACTCGTACGCATGCCATTTATGTCCGTACACGAGCCTCGATAAGAGTACACTTGTCCGTCACCTGCGAACGCACAACGGAGAGCGACCATTCCAGTGCGCGATATGTAAATACGCGTTCACCACCAAAGCTAACTGCGAACGACACGTGAAGAAGCGGCACAAGAAGCTCGACAAAACACAAATCCGTAATGCGATGCAATACAATCCGAATATGACGACAGCGAGTTCTTTAACCAATCAAAACATAGCAAAACCCGAAAGTAGCACAATATTACTTTCACCGAACGATAATAGTTTTCCTGGCGGTTTCGACACTGTGTGTAAATACTGTAACGTGGATTTTAAATATAATCGCGTACTTCGCCATCATTTGCGATCGCTTCACAACAGCTGCAGTCATAAGCCGTATTGCTGTACGATATGCAAACTTGGTTTCAGCACAAAGAACAACTGTATCAGACATGTTGTTAAACAACATCCCGAAATGAAAGAAAAATTGTCTTCTGTTGTGATAGCGAATGCCTCCTCAGTTACGACTAGTGACCACTCGGAATCGGAATCAATGTGCAGAGACTCGCCTGGTATTTCATCGCAGCACACAAATGAATCGTTAAATGCATCGTCAGATAATTCTATGAAAAGTGTTAATATGAGTTCTGACGCATCGACTCCTATGCCACAGCATTCTAGTTTGGCTGCATTGTGTCAAATTGCCAATAGCATATCAACCAATAGCGAAAACTCATTGAATTTATGTTTGGAAGATAAGAACAAGAATAACGATGATAACACAGATACTGGAAATTCTAGTAATGAAGATCAACCGCTCAACCTCGCCAGTCATAACCACGAAGAGCCATTAGATTTGGCAGTTCATGCTCTTGATTTGAGTCGTAAGTCTTCTTATTCCGTCAAAGATATTTGTAGCGACGAAATGAAGAACATGAATGAAGCCGTACGTAATGCTGCTTCAAGTTTGCTAGCGTTGCGTTCAATGGCCGCAACTAATGTTTTTCCCACCGGAGGGCTTCTCGCCAACTCATCTCTCTTTCATCCAACCATTTCTTTAACGCCTCCATTGCCAGCTCACTCGTCTCCATCAGTGTCTGTGATGTCTCCAGGTTCGTGCACTTCGATGGAAGATATATACAAAGTGACCACATTTCGCATATCTAAAAACCGTTTAATGCCGCGAAACGAGAGAAGCTTTACATGCGCTTACTGTTCCGCTGGATTTACTTTAAAATCAAATATGGAGCGACACATTAAAAGAAAGCATCCAGAGTACGCTCGTCCACCAAGAAGTCGTGGTGGTTCTGCTGCTGCGCAACAAAACGTGCAGACAAACTCATCTTCTAGTGCTTCGCTTTTATCTAAATCAAACAATGCCACTCTTTCCAGCAAAACAAGAGCTGCGCTAAGAGTTGTTCTAAACAATAAAGTATTGGGTTCTTCCTCAGGAACAGCAAATATCAATAATTCGCGTCCTTCTTCGCCATTGAATGTTATTTCAAAGTTAAGTGAAGATAATAACAGCATAGCAGGTGATAATAATGGTGGAGATTTGGCGAGTGTTTCTTCACTAATAGATCATTCTGCCAATTCTTCGAATGCTCTCAAGCAATATTTTGATAAAAACAATGACGACATTGAATCTAATGTCAATGAAAGTATAAACACCATAAATACCACAATAAGTGAAACAATCCGTCCATTAAATGCTGTTAACGACAAGTCGCCGAGAAGAAGAGCAAAGGAAAGTAGTGGTTCCAATAAAAGTACAGAAGACAGTAACGGAAAAGTGGTGACAAAGAAACGAAGTGCCTATACTGACTCACCCAACAGTGTTTCGTGTCCATACTGTGCGCGTAAGTTTCCCTGGACTAGTAGTCTGCGAAGACATATTCTCACTCACACCGGACTCAAGCCTTACAAATGCCCGAAATGTCCGATACTTTTTACTACTAAATCGAATTGCGAGAGACATTTAGTTCGTAAACACAACGGAAGGGAGAAGCGTAATGTGGAAACACAATTGCCGGTCGCATCGCAAGACGGCAAACCTTATAAATGCAATATTTGTACAAACAGTACATTCTCTACGCAAGGAAACCTTCGTAAGCATTATTATTTGCGTCATTGGACTAAACCTAACAAATCTAACAGTGTTTTGAAACCGAAAAAGAGTGATAAAACTGAAGATGAAACCAATGAGACCAATCAAACCATTCCAAACGAAGACGAGACAAATGAACGTCAGGTTTATAAATGTTATGTTTGTGAAGCGTCTTTCAATGGTAGACATAAGTGCCTTTTACATATCCAATCCTGCCATTCCAACGAATACGAAACTCTCCAACAAAAGGGTGCTATCGATAAAGTGCCCATTAATGATTCCAAGCTTGATCTCGATGTTAACGGAGAAGATTATGAACCTTATGGCCAAGAAAAGGTAAATTACTTATAATTTTAACCTAATAATAGAATCATTAAGTAATGAAATGTTAACTTTAATTCAGATTTTCTGCGTTTTTTGTCCGCGACAATTCTTGTCGATTGTCAATCTACGAAATCACATGCGCGTTCATCTCGGAGAGCGACCGTTTAAGTGTTCATTATGCCCGAAAAAGTTTTCACTGAAAAATAGCCTTTTGCGACATTACCGGACCAATCATCCCGACAGCTTTGTTTCCAGCAAAAGCAAAGCCAAATGCAAGATTCGCACTAATTCCGAGATACAGTCTACTTCGCTCATCAAAGAAACTGAATGTAAGTATTGTTATATTGATCGTGCATTCATATTTTTTGCATTTTTTTATTTTTGATTTTAATTGATAATTTTTATGTTTTGTGCTTCAGGTGAAACACCTAATAAGTCGGTAAAGCCCAAACGAAGCTGTAATTCACTTCTGTATTTAATACCAAAAGACGAGGTCGTAAAGCAATCAGCATCAGTCACTTATGCACAAACCGCTAACAGCTTGTCATATACCGATACTGGCGACGGCAGTGATCTTATTCAAAACTTATTGGGAATACAAGACTCAAAAATGCTGGACGAGATGTTGGATTCGGCTGATTCTGCAGCCAGAATATTGGGTGTTAAAGATGCACTGTAGCCACTCATTGGGACCAATAATTATATAATATTACTAAAATTACCATTTCGTCCTAAACATAGCCTTTATTAAAAAAATTGTATAGTGTTAAATAATTATCATTAATGATAGCATTAAATAATTCCTTAAATTTTGCACATATAAAATATATAGAGAATATTATATATTGTTTATATTATGGTGAACTCTTACCGTATCACACTTACTATGCACACAAAAAAAGAAGCAATTAATAATAATAATATTTGATTAATAATTAATTATATTAAGTTTATTATCTATAAACGTGTATTAAGTGTTATATTAATTGGTAATTAATTAATTAATATCAAATTAATTAGTATCAAATTCACTTTTTTGATATAGGAATTTAGATTTTTAAGAAACAAAAAAATGTTGGTTTTTTCTCTACAACTTAATGTTGAAAAAGTAAATTGTTTTTTTTTCTGTTATTTACATAATAATGTTAATAGTAATACATTTGATTATTTTTTTAAAATTTATACACGTTTTCCAAAATACACACACAGATTGAGGTTTGCATTCCATTTAATAGAGAGAGAAAGATAGTAACAATTATCGCTTTAATATTTTTAAATCACACAAACAAATTTGATTTGAATTTCTGATAAAATTGTATACACAAAATATCTACTAATAGTGGGTTTATATTATTAATTGATAAACTATAAGTTTTTTGTGCCTCTAATCACTGCTATTATCACTAATGAAATTAATTACAATCAAAATTTATAATATTTATATAGTTATCGATTTACTGCCTATTTTTCATCCGCAATACTTATTATATAATAATAATATATATATATATATAAAATCTTGAAAAAAATTCAAAAATTTAAAGTTGATATGTTTTATTACGTAAATAACTTTTGAAATTTTCTTTTTTTTTGTTTGCACTTTGTTGTAATTTTTTTTCGCGAAACAAGTAATTTTGTTATACAAACTAATCGTTAATGGCTATATCGGTGCCTTTTATGTAGCTTTAAAATCAATCAATCATTTTTTATTATTTTATTGAACGCACCACTACATCATTTGGTTGAATAAATATTTAAGATTAAATGAAAATGTTTATTGCAATTTATTTTAAGATAGTTTTTTTCATCTAAAATATTCATCTAAAATTTTTACAGTCTTTTATTTGTAATCGGGACTAAAAAGCGAGTAAAAGAGCAATAAATTATTTATTTATTTATTTACTTTAAATGTATAAACTTGTAAATTACAAAAATAGCAATTCTAATAGAATGGAAAAAGTTGATGACATTTGCTACGATAAAGTTGTATCTGTTAGAGCATTGTGTGAAAGCCTTAGTAGCAAACAGTGTTGGTCTGTGGCGCAGTAGTGTCAGCGGTCAAAGAAGAGTTAATTGTTAGTGTCTACTGTAACAATGTAGCATATCTTCCAACGCTTTGTCGCACATTAGATGTCAGCTCTTGTTGATTAACCTAAACTTCGGTTATAAGAATAAAATTTTTCGCTTTGGAATAGCTGTAGACTATAAACTATGATAATCGCTTTCACATTTATGCACCCATGCATTTTGTAGCACTCATGTGATTTGAAAGCCGAGTAATTATTCGTGTATAGCTTGAAACTTCTGTCTAAATTGCTAGCTATAAATGAGCATAATATTAGGAGTTTATATCGAACAGTTAAGGTAGTGGTTTCAACTGTATCTTTTCTAACCTATACACGAATGGCTCGGGGTTCAAATGTCTGAGATTTGGTACAAATTGTCATACTTTGTCAAAAAGTTTATAGAAAACACTTGGATTACCCCGTTTGCTTCGCAAACTTTTAAATTGACATAAAAAACTATAAATAATAAAATTAACCCGTATAATTCTAATGATATCTAACTTCTACCCTTTCGTTCTTTAGAGTTTAATGTGCTTCAATGTTTTTTAGTGTGTAATATGTTGCTTAGCAACTGTTTTGTTCTCACGACAAGTAAAAATTTCCATTAGATATAATCAGATATTCTGAAATACTACCTTAATGCTCGAATGCACGTGTTGTTTCAAAATAAAAGTATACTTTTATAATATATCGAGTTAAGTCACAGAATTTTCAAATCATATCTTCATGTCAACATTTTAGATCACTTTTCATTTATTTTAAGATGAAATGGTCCCAGATTTTTTAGAGAGAATTTGCAATATTTTTTCATTAAAAAATTTGGGCATATAAATAAAAATTTTAATTTAATATCTTATTTTTACTATTTCATAGCTATTTATAATCCAAGTTTAAATGGAATCGAAATTTGGACTTAAACTTTAACCCATAAAGTAAAGTGTGTCTAAAAGCTATCAATTAACGATTTAGAAAATATATATATACTAGTGTTGTTCTTTTTAAAGTTTTCTATTTTAAATGAATTTTGATTTTGATTTTCAGAAAATTTATTTTAAATGAATTTTGATTTTGATTTTCTGAAAACTTTTATTTTAAATGAATTTTGATTTTGATTTTCTGAAAATTTTTTATTTTAAATGAATATTGATTTTGATTTTCCGAAAATTTTTTATTTAAATTTTGATATTTTTTTAAGTTTTGATTTTGATTTAATCAAAATACGGTACATTTTTACACAATTTTTTTTAATTTTGATTTTCTTTAAAATATTTAATTTAAATGAATATTGATTTTGATTTTCCGAAAATTTTTTATTTAAATTTTGATATTTTTTTAAGTTTTGATTTTGATTTAATCAAAATACGGTACATTTTTACACAATTTTTTTTAATTTTGATTTTCTTTAAAATATTTATTTTAAATGAATTTTAATTTTGATTTTCTCTAAAATTTTCAATTTGATTTGGTTTTAATTTTGATTAAAAAAATCAAAATTTAAAAAAAAAATCAAAATTAAAATTAAAATACCAAAATCAAAAACAACACTAATATATACAGATAAAAAGTCCAACAAAATTTTAGCATATAAAATAAGTTTCTTTTAATTGTTTTATTAGTGTTTAAACTTAGTCAAATGAAATGGAAATCAAAAACTTTCCATTTTCTGAACACAATAGTTTCACGTATGATTTAAGTGTGGATTATTTTTTTAATAGAATTAAAAAGCTGTGATGCGAACAAAACACTGTATTTTGAATTGTATTATATCTGCGTAAATTTAAGTATGTGTGTGTGTTTGATGTGATGCTGCGTACAGTGTGTCTATAGCTCACAGTGTAAGCCTAATCATGTGATACTCGCATCTAATCATTCTTGTGTTTGTTGTTGTTGTTATTATCGTTATTGTATTTGATTTAAATAGTTATTTTAGTTATTTTAATTTCTTAAATGTTTCGAAATAAATGTTTACAATTTTACGACTGACTGACTGACTATTTTCGTATAAAAATAATGAAAACAATAACATAATAATTGTGTTTAAAAATAAAATATTTTTATTTAAGTTTATTAACCATTAAAAAAAACTATGCAATCATTTAAATGACAACAAAAAACCTATTATTGTTTAAAATAGTTTTTTGTTACAACAATATCCTTGTTTTTTTAATAAAATTAATTATTTCTTTTAAATAATATCATTTGTATTTATATAAACTAAATAACAAATGGATTTAAATATTTTGGACGCGATCTCGAATTGGCTGTCACTTGATTGGCACGATTTGAGTGCAACACATCTGCTGTCGTGGTTCGCATCAATAGGTAATTTCAAAACCATAAATCATAATCAAATAAATTGAAATTGTTTTGCATTGTTATTGTTTGCTGCTTTGCGCAGGTATTATATTTGGTGGTGTATTGCCGTACATTCCTCAATATCGACAAATAAAGCGCACAGAAAACAGTGACGGATTTTCGACACATGTGTGTCTCGCTCTACTTATCGCTAATACGTTAAGAATATTATTTTGGTAATATGTTTGCTCATATGTTTAGAATCAACATTTTTAAATACAATAGTAGTGGTGTTTATTTTTGTTTTTTTATGTGGCAATCGTTAGTTATCCGTATTTTTAATTATTTATACGATTGTTATTTGGTTATCAATTAAAATGAATGATTAACAGGTTTGGACGCGAGTTCGAAGCACCGCTTTTGGTTCAGTCGCTTGTCATGAATGTGGCGATGCTTGCCATGATTGAGCTCTGCGTCAGAGTTAAACAAAGACATTTACCGATAGTTCCCAACAAAAATAGATACTTTCTCGGTATTGTATTTTGTTTATATCTATTTTAAACAATTCATAAACAATTTTTAGATTTGCATTAATTTTGGTATTTTTCATTATTATCATTATGCAAATTTATTTTAAAATTTTTGCACTCATCTGCACTTAACATTATATGACTTTCAACATTTTTTTATTCCAATGCACTTATCATTAATAATAATTTGGTTGTTATGCACGATATTCTTGACGTTTTGTTATATCACATTATTCTCTAAACTATAGTCGAGACAGTTTCCCATCTCTTCTATCCTACAGATAATGGTGATGGAAGTGATACTCTTATTTTACAGCCTAAACGATTTTATGGTAGGTTTCTTATATCTATACATATACTGTACATATATACTGTTCATACTTCGTTTGTTAATTATTCTCTTATTTAACTTTATTTAAAAACGAATCTAATATAAATAAAATTAGTTTTTATACTTATAGACTTTGAATTTCGTTACTTTTGGAAATGGACTGATTTCATAAGCTATATTGAATGCATGGCTACATTCACAGTGTTTACCGGATTACTAATGTATATGTTTGTTGATGTACCGGTTTTTGTAGAAGTGGTCGGCTTTTTAGCGGTTTTTATTGAAGCAATGTTAGGCGCACCACAACTTTTAAAAAATTTTTATAACAAATCCACTTTAGGGATGAGGTATTTATTAAATTATTTTTTTGCGTAATTTATTAAAAACGATTGAATTGTTTATTTTTAGCAAAATGATGGTATTTGGCTGGACTTTTGGCGATGTGTTTAAAACCGCATACTTTATCATAAAAAGAGTTCCGTTGCAGTTTTGGGTGTGCGGTGTACTCCAAGTTTGCATTGATTTATTTATATTGGGACAAGTAATTGCGTACAGAAGTCAATATAAGAAATTATATAATAATTGACGCTTTTTTTAAGAACTTAATCAGTTTTTTAATTAAATTTTTTTAAAAGCTTCGATTTTAGAGATTCTATTTTTGTAAACTAATAATAATAATATTGTATTAATTTTCTTTAAAAAAAAACAATGTATTCGTTATTCTATTCGCTTTCTAGTCATAATTCATTCTAAACATTATGAATTCACGTTGTTTTACATCCATTAACGTAATTGTTAAACAAATAATAAAAACTTTGAATTTATTTATATCTTTATAAACAATATATTTATATAACTTGTCAATTTGATTATCCATAAGACAGTAATTAAATTAATTATTGAAGTAAGTGAATACAATAGTGATTTTTGGACTTGTTTTTATTTGCATATCAGACATACCGTAAATAGACAATACAATGTGTTGTGGCTATAATTAATGGCCCAAAGCATCGATTTGAATGCGATACTAGAAAAGTCTAAAAGCATTCTATTCTACCGTATAGTGTTTTATGCTAATTATAGATTCTTGAACTTACAGTATTGAAGCGATTCACTTCAATACCGGTAGTTCATGCACAAACTCTGCGATTTTATGTTTTTATGTTATTTTATTATTTTCTTTTGTAAAAATCTATATAATGTGTAGTATGTTTACGAAAAATTTCGCGTAAAAATTATTGAACCATAACAGTAAGCAAATTGTTATGATTTTGTGCATATAACTGTGTGCTAGAGTTGTATGACAGTCAAGAAACTATGCGTGTGTAACAGACGAGTGAAAAAAGTTTTATTAATGATTAAATGATTTTATATAAAAGTTTACTAAACTAACTCATGAACTTCTTTTTGATTTATTTTGAAAGAACCTCATTTGATGTCAGCTTTGCTTAAGTAATAGTTATGTAATTTCTTGTGAAATGATTCTAGAACTGCCATCGCAAGAGCTAAGAATCCCTCGAAGTACTATAGTGCACATTCAACAACCGGATAGCTTTGCAAGTTGTGACAACTCGACGAAAACGCGAATCGTGACTGCATATAAACATACAAGTTGTTCACCTAATATACATAATCACAGATCGTGTTCACCACCGCTTCCACCGCCACCACCACCGCAACACCACAGAGAACGGACCCCAGAATTTTCTCTTTCAACATCTAGTACTCCGAAACGCGTGATCACAACAGCGTTTCCAATTAACAAAAAATCGGAAAACAATTTCAATATAAATTTAGCCAAAAATATGCAATCATTTGCTTCAACAAGATCTACAGTTTGTGATTCTCATTCCATACATAATGATAAGCCTCAGTGCAATATTTTCCGTACGGAAACTTTTCGTAAGGGAATCGTCAAAGAATGCGACGAAAGACACAGTTGTGATAAGGTTTTAAACTTCACAAAATCTCGTCATATATTTTTATCGCAAGTGTTGTTTATGCTGCAAATTGCGATCACGATATGTGTTTTCGATTATAAAGGTAAGCGATTGTCATATACAGTTGGGAATGAATATCTTTTCTGAAAATTAATTAAGTATTAACTCTATTAAATGTGTAAATAGATATAAATTTATGATATAATTTCAATCACATAAGTTTTGATCACTGAGTGTTGCCCTAGAAAATCCGGTGAGATATGACTGCCAGCCCAAGAATTTTGAAAATCTATATATAGTAGAAAACCTTAGAGGTTTGGACTATTTATTATATAACCCATTGTGGTTTAACCCTTTCACGGCCATAATCTGGTTAATGCACATAAATTTTAACAATTTACTCATCTAATAGTTAAATAAACTATGTTTAATTTTTTAAACAGAATCCGACAAAATTGCAACTTATATAGTATCTTATGAACATTTAATTTTCGGATATATCGCGTATTTGCTTATTTCTTCTATAATTCTGTTATTATTATTACGTTGTTATAACTGTAACGAAGACGAGAATGATGTTCGAGACATTCAAGTAGGTATGAATCAAATCAATTGCTATAATATTCAATTAATGATTAACGTCTAATTTTTAAATATTAATTATGCAGAACACACTGCATTATTGATTGGAATCACATCACTCGGTGTCATGCAATTGATCCAAATTGGTTTGGATGTCGCGCAATGTATTGACAATGAATTCGTACTTTTGCCTGTTTTACACTTTATTTTTACGCTCTTTCTGATGCACTTTCTGTTAACGAAGGTTTGTAATCAATCTAAATAGTAAAATATTAATGTATGATTTTATATTACATCACATAAAATATGACTTTGATTTGTTAGTTTCTCTAATTCTAACGAACGCACAAAAATTAGAATTTTATTCCTCATTCCATTATCCATTTCATGTTTTACAGGCCGCACACAGCAAATATTTGGGATTCAATAATATAGCGCTGTCTCACATACTGTCCGCACAAATATCATTGTGGATAATAAGCCTAGATTTCAGTTACGAGTCGTGTTCATTCAACAGTTACATCAAAAATATGACATCACTGGAATTAAATCCGAAAACAAAGCATATATTTTTACCACCAAGTATTGCCAATTTAATGTTACCAATAATACATAACTATAAACTATTGACAGCATTTATCGTGCTAACCATGTGGTTCACCAATAATCAGCCTAAGATTAACTTCATTCGCGCAAAACTTTCGGACGAAGAAGCGATGAGAGCTGCGCTTTTAGCGCGAAATCCTTCCATTAAAGGCTTCTTCATAGGACTTCTAATTCTTTCAACAGCTTTTATTATACTTTTACTCGACGATAAATTACTTAAAGTGATAACTCACACATTAATACAAGTAAGATTCTATTATTGACGAAAATAACTTAAATTTATTAATATTCAAATTGTCTTTTTTCTTGGAAAATTTAAAAACTAAGTTTTATTTATCTTATCACCGAAATTCTAAAAGTAATTTGATATTTGATAGAATGCAAAACTTTTTAAGACTAAACTTTCATTTTTTTAGTTTCAAGATTTTATCAATTAATAATTTTTAAATATGAAAACCTTAATGCATTGATAGGCGATATCTGCTGTGGTATCACTGATTGGATTGCTATTGCGGCGAAATCGGGAATACAATAACATCAAATATCAAATAAATTTGCTCGACTATCACTTCATTATATATGTTACACTATTCGCATCATACGTGTTCGGCTTCGCAAATATTCTTCATAACGTTAACACAAAACATTACGACATTGGAATAGTAATTAATAGTGTAATGATTATAATACAGATAACGTTGCAGACATTTCTCATGCGATTACAAGGGAAAAAGTTGGTGAAAATGGACCAAGTATTTGCGTTGCTAATACTGACAAATCTTAGCTTATGGATACTCGACATCTCCGATATCGCTAATGCAATGTCTAATATAAACGCTATCACTAACTTCTCGACAATTCTTTGGTTATTTGTATCGTTGAATCGATTTTACGCATCACTCATGTTTTTTCAGTTTTGGAAAACTAAATAACGAATGAATTCTGTTATGATGTACATTAGAAATTAAAAATTTTTAGTTTATACGAAGTTATGTATACAAATCTTTTAAATTAAAAAAACCTGAGATCAGAATATTGATATATTTTGAAGTGTACTTGGAAATAATGTTTTTTAGTAATGTGTGAAATACTTAATGAAAATCAAAAATTATCATTTAAGTTATTATTATTTGAAACAAATCACTCTGAATACATAAATCTTGGAAAATAATAAAATATTTTGCAGCGTAAGAGTACTGGCTTTGCTGTAGCTTTAATATAGCGTAGCGGTGATCAGAAGAGATGGAAAAATAACACAAATATCTAAATCACTAAATTTATTATAAACTTATTACAAACGATACAAACAAAAGAATTCGTTATAAGGTTAAAACAAAATGACTAGGATTAGTGTTGGTCAGTGTGTATGAAGTGGTCTCTGGTCTCAATATCAAAATTAATTCCTAAAATAATCGACGAAAAACGTACACAATTTTTAATTTTATTAAAAAGTTTTAATTCAAAATTATTTTTATTATTGCTTTTTTTATTGAAACAAATTCATTCATTTCGACCAATCTTTGATTGGATCTTCAATGGTCTCATTATTAACAGAGTCTTCTGATTCAATTCGCTGATTTTTGCTGTCGCCGTTTGCTTTGTTCGGTTCGCTGTTTTTGAGTGATATATACAACACTATTGTTATCAGAATTGCTAGAATCACAATGAATGTTAATAATACACTCATGATATTGATCAGTGTTTTGCGATAACTTTTAATTTCTTGTTCCGAAGTTTTTATTGGTGTTATTATTTTTATTGTTGTTATTGGCGCTTTGTTTCCACTCGCTTCTGTAATACTGCTCGATATGTAATCATTATCTCTTTTGTGATTACATTGAAAAAATTGCCAATAAGTTTGATTCTAAAAATAAACGATAATTAGTATTAAAATTTTTTTCATTAATTTTCAAACAATTGAATGCATTATCATATTTACCATCGAAAGTAAGCCTTGATCACTATAAGACCACACATTATTTTCAGCAAAAAACAATAGCTGATCGTTAGCCATAATACCTCCATTTCCAGACACAAATTGTTGCGTCAAATCATTGTTGCTATGGATTGGTTCTGCTCTGTTTTCCGTCAATGGAATTATATCCACCGATTGATCGGTGAGAAAATAGACAATTTTATTGATATAATCGTAAACCGCTGCGTTGATACTGCCGCCAATGATGAGTACATTTTTCATAATTCCAGAGTTTTGCGCATCCCATGGTATAATTTTCTTCTCCGGATCACTGATTGCATCGAATGCTGTCTCATTCTTGTATTTGCTGACATAATACTTGTTGCCATCGAACACAAATGTTATCCCGTTTGGATTAAATGCGTCCGAAGAACTGAATCCATTTATAGAAAATCCAGATTGTATTGAATCCATTGGTATTCCTTTAGATTTAAAGTTAATCATACAATACAAAAGTTAAAAATACGATATAATCTTTTGATTTTTTTGAAAAACCTTTAATTAATTGAGACAACGGTATTGGAATGATCTTTGTAGGCATTATTTTTGTCATATCTTGTATTATCCAAACGTATGGTTTGCGAAACGCGTAAAGAGTATTTTCAACATTGAACAATCCATCGATTAATTGGTTTTCGTACTGATTGTCGCATAAATCTTGACATTTAGCTGTCATTCCGCAAATTACATTAATTAAGAATAATTTTAAGAACTTCATGGTCAATAATTTTATTGAAATAACGTATGATATATGAAATAATGATATGATAATGGAATACTAAATTAGATATTTAGTGTGGTATGAAAAGTTTTCCGATATTTTTAACTTTAACTATTCT
>JAQIVF010000676.1:0-19262 GCA_034698365.1 Steganacarus magnus
TATTAATTACCATGGAAGAAGCTAATTTAACTAATGAACAACGACGTAAAATGAAAGATAAAGAACGTAAGCGACGTAAACGTGAAAATTTAGCTTACAAGAGTGAAGAAAATAAGCGTAGAAAACTCGCTATGAAATTAAGACGAATGAATGAGACACAAAGACGTGATGAACGATCTCGAGATAGAGAAGCGCACAGATTGGCGAGAGAGAACGAAGAACGTCGCATAGTTATACAACAACTTTTATTTATTGAGTCTATTAAAATAAAATATTAATTTTAACTAAAAAAGTGAGCTCTCTATGAATGTGTCGTTCTTGTTTGTTATACATTTTTCGCTTTTCGAGTCGCATTTATCAAATCAAATCCATAATGTCGCGCTCAAATTCAGGAATCGCAACAATTGAAACTCAAATTCAAATAATATTAGATATTGTTCACCTAATAATGTCCACCTTTAATATGGTGGATATTTACAACATGGTCTAAATTAACTAATTTAACGAATATAATAAAAAGAAGTCTTTTGAGTATTTCTTTAAATGCTTTAATATTTATTAGGTTCTGTTCAAAGGCAAAAAGCTAATCAACTTTTGTAGAAAAGTAGCAAAATTCTTTAAATAATAGTTTATTTTCATTCTATCAATTTTAGTCCATTTTAAAAAAGTGACACAATTATTATAAAATTTATAATTAATTTTAAACTTGCTATAAACAATTGTGATTGAAAATAATATTGTTTGAAGTGAATACTATTTTTTGTGATGAACATTAAAATGTTTGACTAAATTTCCAGAGCTGACACATCGATACTCACAACCCGGCCATTTGCAACGGTAACGCTTATCGTCGTTATGAATCATGAGGTGTTCTCTCAATGCTTTACCAGTTTTAAACTTTTTATCACACGCAGGCCAACTGCACGGATAGTTGCGCTCTCCTGTGTGAGTATATTTATGGTTTCTGAGCAATTCGGGTCTTCGCGTGCCATACTCACAACCAGGCCAATCACACTTAAACGGTTTAATGTTTTGATGAGAGAGCTTATGTGCGATAAAGCTTTTATGATGCTTGTGAACGGCATCACAACCCGGCCAATCGCACTTGTATTTCCTATAACTTGAATGCACACTATTCACGTGACCATGCAATGAACCGGGATATACAAAGCTAGCGTCACACCCGATAAATGTGCATTTGTACGGTCGTTCATTCTTGTGTTTGCTATTTTGGTGGTGTTGTAAGTTTATTATTTGCGTTGCCTTATAGGAACAATTAGGCCAATCACAAGCGTAAGGCTTTTCACCGGTATGTTTTCGCATATGAGTTACCAATCGTTTTTTAGAATGCATTTGTGCCCCACAACCCGGCCAATTGCATTTTACCGGCTATCATGTAACAAAAAATATCTCAATGCATTAAAATGTTCGAATCATCAAAATATGGTGTATATGCACAGAATTATATAATAATATCAAAAATTTACAAAAGTGCAAATCATAGATAATCAGGTAAAAAAATAAATAAATCACATGAATTACACTTTTAAATTATATGATTAATACTAAGTTATATGAAAATTTGGAAAATAATAGAATCCTATAACTATTTATCAAAAAAGTCAAATACAATTCGATGAGTGCAACGTTAAAAAATTATTCAAAGTTATATTGATGTGGGAAAACTTTCAATTGTTTAGCACTTTGCAGCATATTTTAATTGCATGGCATATAATTTAATATAAAGACTTAATACTAAAATAAAAATCTTTTAAACAGCTAAGACAAGACTGATTTGTTCAAATTAATAAATAATTATGTAAGCATTCAAAATGTTACTTATATCTATAAATAAAAAGTCAAGATATGCTTATACTTAAATTGTAAAAATATTATGTATTTTTCAAAGACCGTAAATCTGACGTTTAAATAAACGATATTAAAGAAAATAATATAGTTTGACACAATATCTAAAAATGTTATATAAATTTACCTTATCATCGTTATGACAAGTCTTCAGGTGTTTTTGTAAGTTTCTATACATATCGAACGTCTTCATACAATTCTCTTCATTGCATTTATATGGTCTGATACCTAAATGCGAATTTCTGTGATCACCGATTATTTGCAATCGATTTGCACCAAAATTACAATTCGGTTCTGAACAGAAATATCGATATTCTGTGTTAAAATCTTTAGATTTATTCTTAAATGATTTTTCTAAACCGTGATTGTCTTTTATTTTATCGATATTTCTATCACTATTATTAGTATTATTATTATTATTTTCATTACACTTTTGTTTTTTCACTAATTTTTTATCATCACATTTTTCTCTGTAAATCGTCGTTATATAATTAAACGTTAAATCATTATCATTACTATTAATAATATTAAAAACATTATCATTTTGAACACAATCGTCGGTACCATTGGTTCCATTAAAACTTTGTGAGTTTGATTTAACTAATGATTGCCTATTTTTCGTAATAATTGTTTCCGAATACTCTTTAAAAATATTCTGCAAATCACTGCCATTATCGGTGTTATTAATGCATTTACAGTTATTTTCCAAAAAACACTTAAATTTTAATAAAACATGCACACACTTATTAGCGAACAATAATTCATTGCTAAGTCTAGTGTTTTCGTCGCACAATTCATCGAAAACATCGTTCACACAAATAGTTGATAATTCACTAGAGTTTAGTTTTTCGTTTAATTTTGTTTCCATTGTCTATTAATGCACTTGAAATACACCAAAATTAAATCAATACAATACTAAATAAACTAACGTTAACTGGAAATGTCATCAAATATTTTGATGCGGAAACACATGCGCCAAACGTTTGTTTATATTTCTAATATTTGTAAATGTTTGTTACATTGAATGCTGTTTTGTTTTTCTCTTATTATCGCATTACACAGAAACTGATAATATTATCAAATTCAAGTGAATAATAAATATATTTTCGTCAATACTTTAATATAATTTTTTAATTCAGTAATTATTCATTTTCTAATATTGATTTCAATTAATTGTTATACAGATCAATGCATTACAGTTTAGGAAAATATTTATATGGTTGTATGCAAAACAACGCAATAAAAATTTCATTGAGATTAATGTCGTCGCAAGTGATAAGTAAAAAGTTGAGCGGCAAAGTAGCCATTGTTACCGCTTCCACTGATGGGTAAGATCTAATTCCGGTTATTAATGCCACAACATTTCTAAAACATATGAAATTTATGGTTAAATTTTAAGTTGAATATAGAAATCGATTGGTTTGAGGTTACTTTTGTGATTTTTCAAATAAACGCATATTTTTTATTTTTTAAAAATTTCGCACTAATTTACGTGAATTAAATTTTTCCCTGAACTAGCATTGGTTTTTCAATCGCCCAAAGATTGGCAGCTGATGGCGCTTCAGTTGTTATAAGCAGCAGGTAATAATTAATCACATCTAATAAATCACATCAATTTAGAATTTTTTTGAACTTAAATTAAGAAAGGAAAAGAATGTAACGGAAGCCATAAATAAATTAAAATCTGAAGGACTAGACGTTTCTGGCACAGTATGTCATGTCGCAAAAAAAGAGGATCGATTGAAATTAATTGATTTAGTAATAAGAGATTACTATTTTTTTATCGAATGAAATATAAATTTTAAATTTTACAGGCAGTTCAAAATTATGGTGGAATCGATATACTGGTATCGAATGCCGCGGTTAATCCATCTGTGGCTCAAGTTCTTGATGTATTTTGAAATATTTATTTATTTATTTACGCTTACTTTACTTTTAGCATGTTTTGAGCTGATAAAAGTTGTCCCACAACTCTTATTTCATTCTTTTAACTCAAAAAAATGAATTCATTTGACTAGTTTACAATAGTTTTTAAATATTAAAATATAGATGAGTAAGTTGACAGCTATTATTAAAATTAACGCAGAACGTAAAAATAATATTTTAAATCAAAATTATAAAAACTTTAGATTAAGACTAAATTTATCGAAAGATTATGAATAAGTCGGTAGTAATGTTTTTCAAAGAAATTTTTGTTTTGTTTTCAATAGACTCCAGAGGAAGCGTGGGATAAGGTTTGTTTAATAACATTTAAATCTTTAAAAGATTACAATGATATATTATCTTAGATATTTGAAATTAACGTGAAATCGGCATTTATGTTATCCAAAGAAGTTTTACCTTTTATGGAAAAACGAAAGTATTAGAACCAACAAATAGTTAAATAAATGTTATGTTATTGGTTAACATATGTATCAATTTATAATTGTTAGAAATGGTTCAATTATTTACATTTCATCTATCGGTGGATATCAACCGTTTTCACTAATAGGGGCTTATTCTGTTAGTAAGACCGCTCTTCTAGGATTAACCAAAGCAGTCGCTTTACAATGTTAGTAGTTTTACATTATCCCGAACTTTACATTACAAAGTTAGCTTTTAAGAAAGTAAGTTTTGTAACTAAGATTTAAGAAAGTTTTGTTAGTGTTGTTTGATATCATGCATAAGTTAATTATGGTTAATTTTAGGCGCACCACTAAACATAAGAGTTAATTGTGTTTGCCCTGGAATTATCAAAACAAAATTTAGTCAATTTCTTTGGACTAACGATGAAGCAAAAGAAGAAACAAATAGAGTTATTCCTTTAAAAAGGTGAATACAGTCATTCAATATTTATTTGGGCCTTAAAAACTTATCAGATTTTACTTCTAAAGTATTTTTCATAAAAATTTTACAATTTACTTTTATCCGAATTTTTGCCGACTTTTACTCAACTCAACTCAAATCTTCTGAGGCACTCTGAAAATTTAGCATAATTTTACCTTAATTTAATTTGTGTTAATTTATGTTTCATTTAAAATTTGTGTTACTTTTTGAATAATTATTAGCCAAAATAATTAATAGATTATAACTTTAGTTTTAACTTGTAATTTGATTTTTTAACGATTTTAAATATTGTTAATTAGAATCGGCGAAACTCACGAAATCGCTGGAATTGTGTCATTTTTGGCGTCCGATGACGCGTCTTATATAACAGGAGAGAGCATTGCTGTCGCTGGCGGACATTTCTCCAGATTATAAATTCATAATTAATGGGTAAAATTGTTATATTTTTATATTTTAAATTAATTTTTATTTAAAATAAATCTACTGTTTATTAAAATTATTTTTAATAAATAAAATAAATTTTGTTTAAGTAGAATTTTACTAAGCTTTAAGTTCGACTAACAATCTATAAGTTTATGACGCGAGCGGAGACCTCATACCTCATACAGTATCTATATGTTTTGCATTTTCACAGTTCGCAACTTATTTGATTTTATTTGTGTTTTATAAATAATTTGATCCTAAATCGCTTTCAATCAATAATACAGTACAATAGATGGCAGAAGAAAATGAAACTTATTTTTATTGTTTCTCTATTTTTAATTTAAACATAAAAAAACAGATTTTATAAATAATGATCTAACTTATAAATGAAGTACAGTTTGCTTACGGTAACTTTAAATGAAGTACTTTAATGTAAGATTAATAGCTTATCATTTTTCTTTTCGTATTTGTTTCCAAATTTTATCCCAATCAAACTTAATATTGTCCCAACTTTTAGCCCAAAACTTGTCGTCGTTGTCGCACAACTTATTATCTCGTTTTTGATTTTGTCTTTGTCTGAATATCCACTTTCTAAGCGGTTTAATGAATGGCATCACAGAATAAAATTGATTCGAGTAAGTATTGTTGGTGTGAATGTTCGCGATATCGTACTCTTTCTGCGGCAAATCAATTATTTTAAACCACTGAATATCTTTGATCTCGTTTCTGGCGATTGGCTTAAAACAGTGCGCTTTATCGACATCACAAATAATATAAAGTCTAACGGAAGCTTCGCAAACGAATCTTTCGATATAACAATCAGACTTGATTTTATTTTCACAGTCGTAACCCGTTTCTTCCTTAACCTAAACAAATCGCGTACTATTATCAATATCTATTGGTAATATTGAAATAACTTAAGACATACTTCACGAGTGGCGCAATTAAGAGTGGATTCATTTTCGTTGATCTTTCCCTTCGGAAAACCCCAACTTTTGCCGCCAAATCCCTGCACCATAAGAACGTAATCCATATCTTTATCCAACAGAATGGCGCCACACGTGGGAACAGCTAACTTGTATTCCTTCCATTCGGCTATAATTTGTTCCAATTGTGACAAATGTTTGGTGAGAAACGGAATGTGAGCGAACATTATTCGCGTGAATTGTTTATATTTATATTTGGGAAGTGTTTGCGGTGATGTCTCCCAAACAAAGTCAATGTAATACCAATGCGCTAATTCTAACTGAAAGCACACGCGAATCAAGTCATTTCTCTCTTCTAATGGTATGTTTATCACAAAACGCGATGACAAGTCGTCCAAAATATTGTCCGGTATTTTAAAACTGTTCGCGTTTTTTATTGCGTTGTAATTTGTTTGACGATTTGTATTCATTTTTATTTAATCATTTGTTACAAAATATGCGAAAATAGTTGATTCGTAATAAATAAACAGTTATGTCAAATCTGTGAATCACTGGAATCACGAAAATTCGAGTTAAACATGAGATATGGTTTGTGTTATCAATATTGAAACGCATGCGCAAAGTATTACTAAACATATGACATAAACATAAACGACTCACGAGTCACGCATTTTTTTTAATTTCTCAAAACCTTCACTCATTATTTCTTTAAAACTTTTGTTAAATCGGTTTCAAAATTAAATTGAAATTTAATATTTTCTGCACTCATTTAAAATCTATATATGGTGTACATTACATTACATGGTATACCACACAAACTCGTGAGCGTTTTGACGCTAATATTTGAATGGCAACGAATGAATGCATACAACCGTATGATAAGCGCCACATCTAATGAGTCGGTATTGAATTGCAAACAAAATGAGAAGAATGTCATTCCGAATAACCGATACCCGAAATACTAAACCACTCATTTATATTAATGATATTTTTGATGATTTGACTCAAGAAAATCAAAGATTAATGCATCAATTAATGTACGCGAATAAATGTATGAATATTTTACTCAAATTTCGTAATCAATTGCAGAATATTCTGTCAGAATATAATTCGTATATTAGTAACGATAATATTGAACATATTAATGCAATGGAGAATGAATATAATGACTGTTTGAAACAAACCATACAAATTAATTCTAATGATTGCGACAATAATAATATTAAAAAGAGTTACAATTGTTTGAGTTTAGAGCAAAAATGTGAACTTATTTCAAATATGGATCAAAAGCGATGCACAAACACAGACCTTTCCAAACAGTTTCGCATATCAATGGCAACTGTTAATTATATTTACAAACATAAACGAAAATACTTGACACAATATCGAAATAAATATAATAAGGCATACAAATGTAACGATTCTCGAAACTCTGCGAATAGTGATCAAAGTAATTGTTACGATTCTCACAATCAATCGATTTTTGAAGAAAAACAGAGCAATAAATCATTAACTGATTCTAACAATTTAATTAATCAACAAAATAAAGTGAAGCATGAATTAAGTCGTGGTAAATATAAAAGAGTAAAAAAACGATTGGTAAGTAATGTTAATGAAATTGGTTTAATTAATGAAATGTAAAAATTATTGAATTCTGTTTTTTTAATGAGACGTGTGATTGGATTGGTTGCGGTTTTTCGGTATGCGATCGAAACAAACTGTTAGAACACGTGAATGCAACGCATACAGGCATTCGTCCGTATAAGTGCCAAATACCCGAATGCGGCAAACAGTTTGCCAGAAGATTTTGCCTCAATGTTCACCTAAAATCTCACTCAAAATTTAAGTTATTCGAGTGCGATATATGTGGCACTAAATTGAAGTCAAAACTTACGCTCAAATTTCATAAAATGATTCATCGCAACGAAAAACCATATGTTTGCGATGTTTCGGGATGTGGTTATAAGGCAATAACCGCTTATATCCTGGAAGAACATAGAAGACGAATGCATACCAAAGAGAAACCATTTAAATGCGATTTCGGAGATTGCGAGTGGAGATTCAGCACTAAAAATGGTCTTCGATCGCATCAGATCACTCATAGCGATAACAAGCCGTATGCGTGCGAATGGCCGTCATGTGAGGAGAGGTTCAAGCGATTGATTTTGCTTAAAAATCATCGAAGCATTCACACTGGCGATCGTTTGCGCTGTGATTACGCTCAATGCGAGTTCGAGTGCACTCAACCGCGACACTTGAGAATGCATAAAATGAGGCGACATTTGGAGAAGAAAGTGATTTGTTCGTGGCCTGGATGTGGTCTCACCTTTTTAGACACTTATAGGATGAAAGTGCATTTGACGCGTCACACAGGAGTTAAGCAATACGCGTGCGTTTGGCCAAACTGTGACAAAAGTTTTGCAACTAATTCTCGATTAGACGCTCATATGGCTATACATTTGGGAGACAAATCGCATAAATGTTTGTGGCCCGCGTGTGACAAGAGTTTTGTCGACGCGGGAAATATGAAAAAACATTTTCGCGTTCATCTTAAGACTAATCAATTATTAAATTGAATTCATTTTTATCGAAATAAAACTCGATTTAATCCCAAATAAATAACTGATCCTATAATTTAATGGCAATAATTTTTTAGGTTATTTAAAACAAATGGAGCTTATAGTTTGACCATATAACCGTCCGTTAGAAAAATAAGATTCGTTTAAATGAGGCAAGTTTTTAACCCATCCCTAGAATTTTTGAGAATCCTATCCCCAAAGAGAATGAAATCAATGATCCACTTAAGTCCACTTTTATGTAATTAATAGTAAATATTATTTAATTAAACTTTACATCAAAATAATTAAATTTTTATTTCAAAAAATTAATTTCCCAGTATTTCGTATTTATGATGTAAATATAGATATTAAAAATATGAAGTACTCATGATTTAAGAAATTCGTTCGTAGAACAGAATATATGCCTGAGAGTGAAGCACTGAATTTACGGAAGAAAGGTTAACACTCGAATCACTGATGTGATACCATTTGCCGCTATTCTCCTCATTTATGTCATCATTATCGCCATTCAAAACATCTCCATTTTGATTCGATTCGTGCGTCAAAACGCCGTTTGAATTATTCGTATTATCTGCGGTAATGTTAAACTCATTTTGTTCAATTGATTTCAAAACGTAATCAATTTTATGCAAAAACGGTTGCATTAAATAGAATTTGCTAATATTAATGTTGGTTTTGCGCACTTTAACGAAAGCGGTGTAATGACCACTGCGTAAACTTCCCGAATGCTCTATTACGCCGTATAATGAATATATGATTCTTTCCGCTCTTTTTAATTTAGTTAATGGTGTAATAAAGTTATAAATTTTACTAATAAATGGCGATAAATCAAATGTTGCGGGAAAAGACACGAATTGGTTAATTTTTCGCAAATTTGCTTTACGATAACCATCGGCTTCAAAACGCTTTAAATGGAGCGTCAAAATTGGCGGTGGAATTGCGATCAGCGTCTGTTTGGATGCGTCGCAATATTTTTTAACATTACCATTATTTCTAGTACATGTATCGCATATATACTTATTAGAGCCAACAAGCATTTCTTCGGCCGTAAATTTTGACAGACATTTGATTAATGAAAAATTTGGCAATTGTTCTGAATATTCCGTGTGATTCTGTTTATGGGATAATGAAAGCAAAGTGCTTTTTATTAAACTTTTCATTTGCTCGGTCGTTGAACTACTTTCGCAATGTGTTCGCGTAAGTTTCTCTTTATCGCTTATACTCAAATGAACCGCTAATGAATCAATTGATGCCACATTTTCACAGTCCGTGCTATCAAATGCCATACAGAGTTGTGCGTCTGATTCATCGCTATTACTTCTCGTTTCGTCAATAGCTTTCTCGTCTTCTGCAATGTAATCAGCATTTGGCTCCTCATATAAAATATTTAAATTAAACGAATCGTCGTCGCAATTGAGTTCTGCTTCACTATCTTCAATATTATTCTTACCAACGTTACAATCATTAAAAATGTTATCATTTTTTATTGGACTGACACTAATATCATCAAAAAGCGGAACGAGATCCCAGTTATCATCATTTGAATCACAATTTTGATTTTCACAAATACTCATTTTTGAATTTGTATCTCCAGTTTCGTTAAAATTAAGACAAGTTGCAACTGTATTAATAGAGTCATCTTCTATAGGCTCACCATTTGTTTTATTGTGAATTACACTATTTTTATCATTTGTTTCAAGTTTAATCTTTTGTTGCATTTGTTGTTTATTCGTTCTCTTCGCTGCCTTTTTTTGTTGTCTTTTAGTTTTTCTTTCTTTTGGTGTCAATGTTTTTGAGTCTGAATCAATTAGGCATTTACCGGTATCTTTACACTCTTCTTCATTAATTTTAGTATTATTTTGTACTTTATTTGATTTAAGGCAATTATTTTCTTCAACAATAGGCAAAGATATATCAAAAAATGGCTCAAAATTTTGCGAAGTATTACCACATTCGGAACAAGTAATACTTGCCAACATAATTCCACCAAAAATGGAATCAATTAAGGTATTGGAAGAATACGGAGCAAATGCTTTACATTTAGCTTTAGTGTCGTCGTCATAATTGGATACTTTATCGCTTAAATCCAATGCTTGTATTATCGCTTTACGTTGTCTTTTAATTTCTTCGGATTTAAGCGAATCGAGAACACATCGCAGCAATTCATGCGAATCCTGCTGTTGATAACCACTGAATTGTGACCATTTATTGCATATTTCTTTTAATAAATGCGAAGGTGTTATCACTTTGCCTATTCATAAGCAAAATATGAAAACTATTTATCATATTATTAATTATTTTTGATTAAAAATAAAATAATATACCATTAGAAGATCTCATTTCTCTGAGGGTCTTAATCATAGAAGTATTGAGCGAAAAACAATTTGGTAATATTGTATGCAATTTTTGGGTGAAATCGTAGTTAGCATTCACTGCTTTAGCGATCCATTCAACTCCACTATTGCTCCGTTCATTTAACAGATCGTACAGTATGTGTGTTTGAGACAACACTTGTAGTACAGAATTAAAATAACAAGTGTTTCCTAAATTAGATAAACCGTGAGGCTTTATCATTGTATTTGAAATGTCACTCGTATTTATTGCATTTAATTCAATGCTTTTTGTTTCGCATTTATTTTCCATTTCAAGGCGAAGTGTTTTATCACTGTTTCCAAAAATATCCTCTTCATTCGTTTTATTATTGGTTTTATATAGTTTCACGTCATAATTATTAGTATCACACGAAGAACTCGATGACTGTTTCTTATTTCGGTTTTCCGACGAATTGTTTTTCTTATTCTTATTCTTATATTTATTGTTCGAATTCTTTGACTTTTTCTTCTTATTAGCCATTATTTATTGTGAATGATTTAACACTTATTTAAATTAATGGTTAGAATAAAACATAACTTCAAAGTTAATTAATTGTTTATCTGTGATAATAGTGAATAACTTAAATTAATAACAATATGTTAGAAAAATATATTTATAAATAATAATATGGCAAATATAACGCACGTGTTATGCAATGCATTATTGTCTCTCACGTCAAATCAACATTTAGTGCGTTGCTATCGTATGCAGTACTATAATAGTAAAGTAGACTCTATCGTAGCATAATATAGTGAATGCACTAGAGATCGTTCAACTTTTTTGTGACAGTGATTCCAACCCGACCCGAGCGCTAACAGTTTGAAGTTCAAACTTCACCAGCGAGAAAAACTTTCTAATAGAAATTTAGAAATAAAAATGAAATGAAAATTAATAAAGGGTATATAAAATAAGTGTATTAATTTAATTATTCCTTTGCGTTTAAGTATATTTCAAGGACCAATTCAACCATTAAAACTTTTGTATTCTTCATTCTTCTTCAACTTATTTATTCTGCACTAATTCCAAATCAATATATCTATTATTGCATTCAGATGAAAATTTTGTATTAATTTTCTATACCATTATGTCAGATGTCGAACTTATTACTAAAACTCAATGGGCTCCCAAATTTTATCATGATATTTCTGATACGCGATCTGATAGATAGCGCTCTAGCCTGATGTCAATGGATATTGACGCTGGTTTATTCTGAGTCTCGGAATCTCTGGTGTGATCGAACCCGAGACACAGATTAGAAATTTGGAAAGTTTTTTGTCCAAAGTTCTTGCATTTTAGAACCCGAACCTTTTAAATCCCCATTTCTAAACTCTAATACTTTATGTCCAATGTTTTTGAAGGTAAGTTTAGTAAACTTGTTTCTTTTTTTTATAAATTTTCTCATTTTGTAATATTTTCTCATTCCGTTCTTTTTATTTATTTTACTAAATGTATTTTTAAAATTTTTACACACATGTATTATTATTTAATAAATATTATTAACAATTTTAAACTAAATTTAGCAATTATTATTACCTGTCGATTACTTGGCAAAAATGGATGATATATTAGTTGCTCTGCAAAATGTGGAAAAACTTGCTGAAGAGATATTAATATTTAAACAAGAGATGATTGATTTGGACAAAAAAAGGCAAAAAAATAGAGAATCGCTTAATGGTATTCGTAATCGAAGCGAAGTATATTATTATTAACACTTACTATACTTCGCAAATATTGAATTGAATTTTGATTTTAGGATAAAAAATTGTGGATTTGTTCGGGAAATATGTTTATTAAAACCAAAACCGATAACGCGATTGATGTGATTAATAGAGATCAAAATGCTGTCAATAATAGATTAAATGAGTTGCGAGCAATAATTAAGCAAAAAATGAATGAATTAAGAGTTTTAGAAGGAAATGAGGAGTTAAAAGGTTTCGACTTAAAAGCATTATCCAAACACGAATTGAATGCTATCCAACAATTGCTTTGATGTGATCATCACTCCTATCATTAATTTTACAAATAATAATTAAAATAACAAATTATTGTATAATACATATGTTGGTTCTAATTTTTCTAAACTTCAAACATTTAACTCTCTCTCACTTAATAAGCTTATGCTAAAATCTTGAATAATAAAAGATTTAAATTAAAATATCTCTAAAAGTTTTAAAATTAATATTTGCGTGAAGTACTAAAACATTTAAAATTAAACTTTAGTGAAATATTAAAATAATTAACAGGCAATTGAATTGTAAAGAGTTAATTACTTTTAATTTTTCAGAAGTTAGCAACATCTTTACAATCGAATTTATTTAAGATATTCAATTAAAATCAATTCATATCCATATTAATTTATATTTTTCCATATAAAAAAATTAAATTCTAATTAATTGCACAAAAACTTTCCCGAAGTAACTTAATTTTAATTAATACATAGTATTTAATTAATTAAGATGTAGATTTAATTTTCATTTAATATAGTTTTAAAAACTTATAAAATAAAAAGGAAATGATAGAGTGATAAAAACTGTAAATTTCATATATTATTTGTCAATACTGTAAATGAAACAAAGTTTTCGAGAATATAACTGAAAATATAGCGCAATAAAATAATGCGCTTTAATGAATAAATGGTGCAAATCTAATAATGATTAAATGTTTGAATGATGTTTAAGTCACAAACAAAACGTGTGATATATATCAATGACAGCGAACGCAATAATTATTGCGATAACACTATAACAACAGCCAAATATAATCTCATAACATTTCTTCCTCGGTTTCTGTTCGAGCAGTTTCGACAATACTCGTACTTGTTTTTTCTTTTCAGTGCCGTTATTCAGCAAATCCCAAACGTGTCTCCGACGGGAGAGTTTACCACAGCGGTTCCACTCATTTTTATCCTATCAGTTTCCGCTGTGAGAGAGATCTATGAAGACATTAAGAGACACAAAGCCGATCGTAAAGTGAATCGAACTCTGGTTATGGTATTACAACCGAAAAATGCGAAGTGGAAGATAAAATTCTGGTATAAAGTGAAAGTTGGAGATATTGTCAAAGTTAAGAATGAACAGTTTTTTCCCAGTGATCTCTTACTTATATCATCGTGCGAACCAAATGGTATTACTTTTTAAATTTTAAACCATTTATAACTTTAAAATTTTAGTACAGTTTAATTCAAATCTAAGGCATGTGTTATATCGAGACATCAAATCTTGACGGAGAAACTAATTTAAAAATTCGTCAGTCATTATCGGAAACGAGTACATGCATAACACCTCACAAGTTAATATCAGACCTTTCAAAGGCATCAATTGATTGCGATCTTCCAAACAGACAATTGTACGAATTTCACGGCAATCTCAAAATAGCTGAAAGAGTTTATCCAATTGGTCCCGAAAATATTCTTCTTCGTGGTGCTAAGTTAAGAAATACTAACTGGATATATGGGTGTGTTTTATACACTGGACACGAGTCAAAATTAATGATGAACTCAACAATTAAAGCTCCGTTGAAACGTTCAAATGTTGAAAAGATAACAAATCGGCAAATTTTGTTTCTGTTTTGCATTTTGATTGTAATCTGCTTAATATCTGCAACGATGTCTCTCATGACTGCGCGTGAACTTAACAAAAATCACTTTTATTTGCAAAATTTGGAAGATAAGCTGTCATCAAACTACTTCTTTGTTTTTCTAACATTTGTAATTCTTTACAATAATTTTATTCCGATATCACTGATAGTGACATTAGAAATGGTACGTTTCATTCAGGCTCACTTCATTAATAGTGATCTCGAAATGTATTGCTATGAAACCGATACACCAGCTTCAGTTCGCACCAGTAATTTAAACGAAGAATTAGGTCAGGTTAGGTTCGTCTTATCAGACAAAACTGGAACTTTGACGCAAAATGTTATGGAGTTTAAAAAGTGCTCAATTGCTGGCAATATTTATGAGGATAAAGATTTTGATTCAATGGCCGAGAAATTAAAATCAAACGATGCACAAGCAATGCTTATCAAGGAATTCTTTATCTTATTATCGGTTTGTCAGACTGTAGTGCCGGAAGACAGTGAAGATAAAAATGGAAAAAAAACTATAGTATATCATTCTGCGAGTCCTGACGAAGGAGCTATTGTCGAGGCAGCCAAGCGTTTTGGCTATGAATTCATTGCCCGTACGCCTACTGATGTTTATTTTAATGTTTTTGGAGTCAAACAAAAGTATGAAATACTAAATGTTCTCGACTTTACTTCAAGTCGTAAACGAATGTCCGTAATCGTTCGTTTGCCAGATCGGAAAATTAAATTGTATATGAAAGGCGCTGACAGTGTAATTTACGAAAGATTATCGTCAAAACAATTCGCCAAATTAACGGAAACGCATTTAACTGATTTCGCGACCGAAGGATTGCGAACTCTTTGTTGTGCTTCAACTGAAATTGAAGAAACTTTTTATCAAAAATGGAATAAAAGCTACAATGAAGCACTAACTGCTACCAAATATCCCGATGGTTTATCCCGCGAAGAATATCTTAATAAAAAAATGTCTGAAATTGAACGTAATCTTATTCTGGTCGGTGCCACTGCTATAGAAGATAAGCTTCAAGACGACGTCCCACTCACTATCGATATACTTCTAAAGGCTGGCATTCATGTTTGGATGCTTACTGGAGATAAACACGAAACAGCTATTAATATTGGTTACAGCTGTAAATTATTAACAAAGAATATGCAACTCATCATATTAACAGAGGAATCAGAAGAAGCAACTTATGAAACAATTCAAACAGAATTAAGTAAAGTGTCTGATGATTGCGCTTTAGTTATTGAAGGCAAAACACTTTATTTTGCGATGTCTAACAAGTCACGAAAAGATTTCATGACATTAGCTTTGAAATGTCGATCAGTGATATGTTGTCGCGTATCTCCGGCGCAGAAAGCGGAGATTGTGGAAGCGGTTAAAGAAACAACAAAACAGATAACTCTTGCTATCGGCGATGGAGCCAATGATATCGCAATGATTCGCGCCGCTAATGTCGGAGTGGGTATATCTGGACGCGAAGGATTACAAGCAGTACATTCTGCTGATTACGCGATCGCACAATTCAAATTCTTATCGCGTCTTCTTCTGGTTCACGGCTCGTGGTGCTATTCACGTCTCTGTAAACTAATACTGTACTCATTCTATAAAAACATTGCGCTCTATGTGACAGAATTATGGTACGCAACGCAATCGGCATGGAGTGGTCAGGCAATATTTGACCGATGGATTATCGCTCTCTACAATGTCATCTTCACAGCCGCTCCTCCATTAGCTATTGGATTGTTGGACAGACAGTGCACTGCAGATATTATGATAAAATATCCCGTGTTATATCAATCACTGGCAAAAGATTTTAATGTACGCATATTTTGGATTTGGATTGCTTCTGGATTATGGCATTCGCTTATACTATTTTGGTTAACCTATTGGATTATATTTCACGACACTTTGTGGTCAAGTGGATTATCAGGATCTTATCTGGTGTTTGGCACTTTTTTATTCACTTATGTAGTAATTACAGTGTGCATGAAAGCAGGAATAGAGATAACATCGTGGACGTGGTTAACACACGCCGCTATTTGGGGATCTATTTGTTCGTGGTTTCTATTTCTGCTAATCTATTCTAGATTTTGGCCCAGACTTCCTATGGCTTCGGGTATGAGTTCGATGGATATTTATTTATTCTCGTCGCCTGTTTTCTGGTGTGGACTGTTTTTTATCCCATTGGCAGCACTATTGAGTGACATCATCTATAAAATAGTTTCAAGAACTTTCTATAAGACGCTTTCTGAACAGATAATAGAAGCAGAAAAAGCAAATTCATTCACAAAAACTTCTATACTGAATGAGACGCCAAAATTAATAAAATCAGCGTTAATTACTAAAAAGCTAAACCTTCTAAAAGATGAAAGTAAAAAACGCAGACAACTTCTTGAACACGATGTACAGCATGGTTACGCGTTCTCTCAAGAAGAAAATAGTTTTTTACCGCAGTCTCAACTAATTCGTGCATATGATACTACTAAAGCTAAACCAAAAGGTTAATTATCATATCATATCTAAACTAATTATATCAATACTAATATTATTGGCGTTACCATGCATTTATTAATATTAACATTAATTTAGTATCGAATCACTTTTATATTCGATAATATATCAATTTTAAAATTTATATTTCCCACTTTTTTGTTATAATTTAATAAATAATAATTTATTGTAAACACTATTAATTTATTAGCTCTTCATTAGAAATTTTATTTTCCGATTCATTATTACGCAATAATTGGTCAAATATAGTCCAAACTTGTTCTTTATCAGCTCTGTTATCAATTTGTAGCATTACATCCTGAATTAATTTCGATTCTGGTTTTCTTTTTCCGGTTTTCGCATATTTTCTGGCAATTTTAGGATACTTTTCAATAGTATTTAAACAACACAATTTTAATTCTTCCGGATCTTTAATTATGCTCCAATTAAAATCTTTAATTAGTTGGTTTGGCATTCGTTTTTCACCATTAAAATGTAGACGTATAATATCAACGGCAGTTCCCATCGATATGTCTCCATTCACGTGCAAATCGATTGTGTTAGCAATAAACATTTGGTTTAAATTAAACGAAACAAAATTTATTTTATATTCTTCAAGTATTTCTCTAAACTTAGAATTTAAGAACTTAAATATTTCGTTCGATTTCTTTGTGACACTTAATTCAAAAATAGTAACAAAAAACTGTTTGATCGCCGGTTCTTTCATCAGAATAAAAATATAATCTAACTTTAAATTATAAACGTCGATAAAATGTTGCCGTTGTTGTACTGGTAATTCAGGTAATTGTCGTTTAATACTAGAAATATTAATTAAACTTGGATTTAAATGGCAATCACTGTCATCTGATAATAGTAATGGCGGTAAATTGGGTTCAGGCATAAACCTGTAGTCCTGCACCACTTCTTTATCTCTCATTACAAACGTTTTTTTTAGTTTCGAGTCAAACATTCGCGTTTCATTCGTCACTTGTTCGCCATTATTAATTAAGTCAATTTGACGCTTTATTTCGTAGTCAATCGCTTGATGAATAAAGTTAAATGAGTTGAGATTTTTAACTTCAGTTCGAACGCCTAAAGGCTGGTCCGGTTTGCGTACAGATATATTGGCGTCGACCCGAAGCGCTCCTTCAGACATTTTGCACGAACACGTATCGATTTGTTTGAGAACGAAAACTAATTCATTAACCAAACAAATCGCTTCATCAGCGGTACTGATGTCCGGTTCAAACACAAACTCCATTAACGCCACTCCAGCCCTATTCAGATCCACTAAACTTCTACCATTTTTAATATCTTGCAGTGATTTGCCAGAGTCCTGTTCCAATTGGATCTGTTTTAAGTTTGAACGCTTTATATAAGCATCCGAACCTAAATTTGGGTTCCAAACAATGAACTCAATGAAGCCATTTGTGGCGATCGGATATCTCTGTTGAGTTATTTGATAGCCAGCGGGCATATCGGCGTAGAAGTAATGCTTTCGGTCGAATAGCGAGTATTTTTCGACATTACAATTGAGCGCTAAACCGGTAAGAATGGCTGCTTCCACGCATCGCTTGTTGAGCACTGGAAGCGTTCCTGGAAGTGCGCAGTCAAACACCTGCACGTGACTGTTGGGTGCGCCGAAGTACGACGAGTTCGCATCCGAAAACAGTTTAGAGCGACACGAGATCTGCGCGTGAACTTCCAAACCGATCACACTCTGGTATTGACCGCTGCATAACGACCGAAACAATTGTTTCGCTAACTTAACACTAATAGTTATTTTATGCAATGATAACATCTATTAACTTTTAGATTAAATTTTGTAACTTTTAAACAACAATATTTATAGTTATATTTATTATGTTAATATTATCGACACTATCGCTCAATAGAGTGCAGCAATCATTGTCACAGTCTCTCATTTTTCTCAAATTTCTCAAACGAAGCATATTTCTCAGATTTGCATCATTTATTTTGATATCCAGTTATATTTTTTATCTGACTTCGATAAAATCAAGGCAGGTATATATGGATTTGGGAATGTCCGTGTGTCCGTCCGTGTCACGCTCTCTGATAGGAGGCTTTTTAGTGTAAAAATGTCAAAATAGGTGGCTTTTTTAGTAAAAAATGTCATAATAGAAGGCTTTTTTGTGAAAATATTTCAACATAAGAGCAAGAATTAAACGG
>JAQIVF010000677.1:0-19260 GCA_034698365.1 Steganacarus magnus
CGTAGTAAACACATATTAAATTACAACAGTAGACTACTACTACTTTTTTGGATCAAAATATTTTTTGTTGTTCATTCGGGAGGAGGTATTACTGAAAATACTTCAAATTCTATCTTTCGGAAACATTTTCCAAAAAAATTTTTTCGCGCAGTCACTAACTTGTTCATACAATATCTAATATAGAAAATTGATTGATATCTGTTACGCATGTTAAATGTATTTTTGAGAAAAAAAAATTTCGTACCGATCTTATCATTTTTCATTGAGAAAAAAAAACTAAAAAATACTAAATTTTGACTGTCTTATATCATACAATGTAGCATTAAATTATATCTCAATGCTGCAGTTTTTTTTATTTTAATTTTAGTTCATCACGAAAGAACCAAATATAGCGAAAAAAAATAAAAATTTTAAATATCTCTCTAATAATTAAACGCACATATTTTCATATATATATTTGCGATACAGTATCATTTAGAAGTCAACGTTTTAAAGTTATATTTAGCATAATAAATATTAAGCCCACACTTAAAATGATGATAGAATGAAAATGATCATAAAAGTATTCTCTTTTATAAATCATCAGCAAATATAATACAGTACTGCATGCATATATTATTAACAGTAGTTTTTCAATCGCTAATGGAAACTTAAGCATATTTTTTTATCATTTGTAGCGTAGAAAAAAACTTCTCCTTTTTTTAGAAAAAAAATGATAATAATGACAATAGATGTTATTTTCGTTAAATCGACTTTACAGCCGATATTTCTGAACTGAACTCTTGTGTTCTTTTTTTTTTGCTGCTTTTAAAAAATGTTTCATTTATTTCGGCGGTGATTAATATGAAATGGCAAAAAATATCATCTACTGATATACTGTAGCAAAAAATGAAGAAAAAAAATAGTGAATGATTTGTTAGGGCGCAAAAAAAATAATAAAACTTTCAAACCAATTTTTTTGCAATACTTTAATGATTCTTCTTTTATGAAGCTTTATTTTTTACTTTTATTTCGCGCGTGAATTATTTACACAATAAAAAATAAAATAATTTTTAAATACTATAAGTTTAAATGAATTTCTCAATAGAAGTTTATTTTAATTTTTGATTCAAATTTATTTTGAACGCATTTATTTTAAATCTTTTATCGCAACAGCGATACTTTAAAAATATTTTTTGTTTTCGCTTTTCCACGACACTTCCTCGCAAAAAGCGATATATATTAACTATTTGAAGAGAACAAAAATAAATACTATATATATATGGTTTCTGCGTCTTATCTGCATGAACAATACATAAGGAATTTAATAGAAAAAATTTTTCCTCCAACATATACCATATCTAAAAAAGGAGGGATGGAGAGAGAGAGAGAGAGAGAGAGAAAATCGGAATAAAGTTTGTGTCACATTAAGAAAGTGATATATGTTTTGAAACAGTACATGAAGTGCATAGCAATGGATAAAATAGGAATACAATTTGCAGAGACATGCATTTTGTCGCATAAATAAGAGATTCATCTCTTTAACTTATTCAATATAGATTGAGGCTGAAGATTCACTTGTTCAAAAAAGATAAATAAAAGAGCAGATGCATTCGCATGACAGATGCAATTGAGTTGGCATTCCGCTCTTCCCTCCGCAACAGCAACAAAAAAAATAGTGTCCGTAAAAGATACGCGCGTACATATATATATATATATATACATATAATATTCTGTTTACGGTGTGGACAATAGTCGCTAAAACCGGCAAAAGAGAGAGTTTCGTGCAGTACACAGAGAGTTCTGGCGAAATATATGAACTTATATTTATTATATGTATGGTATTGAACTAAAGTTTTTATCGAATATATTTCATGCCATTTCAAGTCCAGGAAAAAAGTATCTTCTCTTTTTTTTGCGTTCTGTAAATAGCATATATCAATAGATACATACACACGCTATATGTAGAAATGTGTATATAAAGTTACAGCTTGACGTTTGATTTTAATAAATTTCGAATTTAGGAAATGGCATCTTCGCTCAATTTTTTCACATAAACAAAGTTAATTAGCGCTATACGATCACACACACACATTCACAACATAGTAATATCTGTATTTAAGCGATAAGAGAGTAATATTAGAAAAAAAGCGGTAAACGTTTTTTTTTGTCGGAGTCTGATGCAAAAAAGTGTTTGCGAAAAGTATTCTTCGAGTATCATAACCGGTAGACATACCACACTTTTCTGATCGAAAAAATCTTAAATAACTTTTACAATAAACTCTATATGGCATAGTTTCTGCAGACATACTCACATACGCACTCACAAACTCGTACACCACGTCTCATAAAAACAATCAAAAATCAGTGTTTGCAAGCATGAACTCATTCTCTATTAGATACCATATATTAAACTAAAGCGTCATATAATGGTGTATCTCGATTACGGATGATGTGTTTCACCTTATTGGCGATGTGAATATAATTCATTAATGTTGAGAGAATGAGGGGAGAGAGAGAGAGAGAGAGAGAGACGCACATCTAGGCGTACATACGATTCTGTATGACAGCGTTGCAAATAGCAAGAAAAAAAGAGAGAGCGAGAGCTACACTGTACATACACACACATACGCAAAGAGAGTATTCTTTATATATATATATATAGAGTATAAAAAGAATGGATGTAGAAAATTAATGTACTGTATTGATGATAGGAAGTGATGGTGAGGCTCTATGACAGCGACTGCATTCAATTATGTGCATTAATTCAATATTGTGTACACATTAACAGTGGCATCCATTAGCAAAATTGGGTCGCACTTATTTTAATTATTCGGATACGGTTATATCAAAATAAAAGTATATATATATATATACACACACATACATACATAAAATGTTGTTTTTTGTTATGTTCACGCGTACGTATCGGACGCTATAATTAGGTTTTCAAATCACTATATTATTTGGTTCATAGTTGTTAGTATTATTACGAGTTTTTTTCCGCTATAGTATTTTATTTTCGTTTTAGTTTGAGAGAGAAAAAAAACATCATTTTTTTTGTATTGTGTGTGATTATGTATTTGTATTTTTTGAACAGCAAAAAAAATCACTCCTCTATTCCTGAATAAACATATAATTTTCGTTTAAGTTAAGCTATAAAAACATATAATATAGTTTATCGTATTTGTTGTTTGCGTACTTAATGTTTCTATTATTACTTCCAACCAATTTTTCAATCAAAGCGAGAGTCATTTAGCGGTCGCATAATTTACTGGTATAGTATCTATCTATATATAAATACATTACTCTTCGAATAACCATTCAAAAATTATCATAATAACCAAGTAATTCAGAAAAAGCAGAATAAAAGTCTCAGTCAAAATTTTCATGTTATTTTTGCCGCGCTATTATATTAGATTTACGAACAGGTAGTAAAAAAACCGAAAAGAAAACTCGTTAAAAATAAAACAAATATCATAACTTAAACCGTAAACTCCGCAAAACAAATATTGAAAAAAGCTCTTAGTTTTTCTTTCGCATCGCATTCGCGATTCGCTTAATTCAATGATTTTGTGAAAAGTAGCTCATCTACTGTATCAGCACTAATGAACATATTGACAATACGGCTAACAATAATGGCACTGACTTTCGCATGAAAAATAAATGTGTAAAGTATATATACTAGAATAAAAAGAGAGAGTGAGTGAAAAAAAAAACTATAGGCCAATACTAATGGAATTGTCATCAGTAAAGGATGATTAAAATAAAGGATGGGCACTAATGTTTTAATAGCATTCTCTCTCTCTCTCTCTCTCTCTCTCTCTCTCTCTCTCTCTCTCTCTCTCTCTCTGGCACTTTATCTTCTCTTAGAGTGAGAGATACATAAGTCATTTGTTATTTCAACTTAAACTCTAACTTTTTGCCAACAAATTTTTCTTTTTTTCCACCTATTTATTATATCTAATACTTTAATTTACTCTTTTCAAACAAAATTTATCTCATCCGTTCGCTTAAGTTATCACCGAAAAGAAAGAATTATTATCAGCTGAAATAAAAATATAAGCTATAAATAAATGGTTTTTTTTCTAACATTTAATAAAATCTACATCTGTTATTAAAAGTATAAAACAATTCGCTCGTTATCTATTGATATGAAATCTTGCATCAACAATACAACAACAACTGCAAACAAAAACGAAACATTTTTCGTAAATCAAATCCTTATCTTTTTTTTAGCTCTCATAAAACCGCAAAAAGGCATTTTCAGTTACCGAAATCTTTAACCGCAAATTACCCTAAAGAATGGTTTACTTTGTAGCATCTCTTTTCGATATGTTTTTTTCTTCTTCTCTTTTCCTGCCAGTAGTAGTAGTAGTAGTAGTAGTAGTAGTAAGAGAATTGCATCCAAAACACATAGATAAATAACACAGGGCTTTCGGTTCAGTCGTGAAGAAACAAAAATAGATTTCATATATATATAGGGAGAGAGAAAAAAAAAATAAAATTCGAACGTGATTTGATGGCAACCGAGGCATCAGATGATATTTAAGAGTTATAAAGCGGTGCGCGAATGAATCGTTTTTGACTTGTAGAAAGAATAAAGAATAAGAAGAGAGTTCTGTGCGGAAGAATCGAAAAGTAGGGCCAATTGGGAATCAAATAGCTTTTAGCAAATTTATAGATCATTTGCTGCGCAAACTTTTTAGGGAAAAATCATTAAAGTTTTAGATGATGGTGTGAGGGAAACAACTTTGAGAGCGTGTTTCTCAAACGTAGCGAAATTTTTTTATATTTTTTTCCAGTATAGTATAATAACAACGCAAAATTTTCTGACGTGATATATAGTACTCTTGCCTATAATTATGTACTAGTATTTTTTAAAGGACGTTGACTTTTTACACGAAAGAACGAATGAATCGAAAACAAACTCGAAAAAAATCGAAAAAAATTAACTTTGAGAGCGCGATGTGAGCGTACTATTCTTTTTTTGGTGTTAATAACTATGTTATTAAATTTAAAAAAAATAAATTTAGTTGAGGATCATTTACTAAAGGGAAAATTTCAAATGCTTTTTCGACTGAAATTTGTTGCAAAAGTTATTATAGAAAAAATTAATATCTCGTTTTTTACTTAATTAAATGCCGTTATTTATTTTAAATTTTTTCTTGTTGGCTGTTTAACATTTCAGTGATTTTTTCCCAATCGAAGAAAAATTGTAATTTGAAATAAAGTTAATTTATTTTTTCTACTTTTTCTCTCTTTTTTCGCTTTTTCTCCACACATACACACACACTATTTTCTAAATCAGTAAATATTTATATCCTAAACTGGAAAAAATGTGAATAAATAAAGCCTTTTTATGTTTTCGGTCTATTTTATTGTACAAAAGAGTATATTGAATAATACTCTCATTTTATTTCTATTACGATTTAAATCCGCGGTACAGCGAAAAAAACGAAGAAAAAAAATTCAATTGCGTAATAAAAAAGATAAGAATAACTAGAAAAAGTTTAAAAGTAATTGCGAATAAGTAAATATAAGCTAAATTTAAATAAAACTGCGCACTTTAATACTATAATACAGCAGCAGCTTTATCGGTGAAATCTATTTTAGTTTATTAGTATCTTCCAAATAAATACAAGGTTTTTGGAGGATATAAAATTTTTGGAATCCATTGATTTCGGGTAATTTTTGCATTACAGTAATCAAACAGTAACCAAGTAAACGAATTAATTGTTAAAATGATATATACACCGAAAAGAAATTTATATATCGATTAGTTTTAAAAATATCAGATACAAAATAGAAAATAATAAGTCCGCTAATTATATTTTTAGCCAATAACTCTCTCGAAAAGCTCAGCAAATATGCGATAACAACTAATATGTAAATGTTATTTTTGTCAGCTTTTAACTAAAAAAATGTACAGTTATTTCTCGTATGTGTCATAAATAAATGTCAACTCTTAAAAATGCCATTATAATATTTTTGTTACCTATTCATTTATATATGCGCTAATATTTCATCGGTAAAGTAATCGCGAACATTAATGCTGCGCACCAGAAAAATAGCGTGTACGAAATGAAATGATTTATTCTAAATATGTTAATCAGCGAGAATTGTATGCGAGCGGCAATAAACACTTTTTTGTGCCGAGAGAGCGAGAGAGAAGAGCCTGAAGGCGATTGTTATGCGTTTCGATGCATTTCTCTCTCGCCTCTCGTCTTAATATTCTTCTGCGGATGCGGACCAATGGATGAGAATGAGAATAGATGATGGCTTCGAGTAAAACTAAGCCGAGTGTGTGTGTGTGTGTACTGAAGGGATGCTAAAAATAGTAACCGAGCAATGATTAAACAGTACGCATGCCTTCAATAATAGATATGGTATTAGTTGTACTTTGGTGTACGCAATGATGGCTTTTGAAACACCGAATGGCAAACATATTATATTATATATATGTATGAATAAATTCAACAGATTTTGCGTTCGCGTGTGCCATAAATTTTTAATCATAATCAAATATAGTTTTATCAGATGCAGATTCGATCACTACTTTTTTTTCTTCTGTGCGCTGCGCTTATTCACATTATACATGCCCTTAAGTGCGAACATTTCGGAAAACATTTTCTATCTTCAGGAAAATAAAAATCTTTTTTTTCCTCTTTTTTCTTCTTTTGGCATTACTTTACAAATTTTTTCAAAGCTAAAAGATGTCATATATACACACACACGGTATATATCGCGATATATATCTTTATAATAAGACACTGGCAGTTGTAAAGTTAAAAAAGCAAGCAATCGATGACTTTTTTTAAGCTGTAGACATCTCTTCATGCGAGTGCTGTGTGTTGTGTGTGTGTGTGTATGTATGTGTGCATATAAGAAAAAATCGCAAAGTACTTTATGGCCATTTCTTTATTGAAGTGTAACAAAACATTAGAGACAAATGTTATGACTCAAAAAAAATAATACTTGTGTCGCACAGCGCGCCTAAAAGACAATACATAGCGCAGCGCAGCGCACACACTCTACACTCACACACACACTACTAAAAGAAAATGACACGAATATGAGAGAGCAAAGTGTGATTTGAGTGTGTGAAGGCATTCAACAAGAGGAGAGAGAAATAAATAAATATTATTGATCGACACTGGGAGAGAGAGAGAAGAGAGTCAAAACACCACTTAATATTAATGTAATATCGCTCTAAGATATATATAGATATGCAATTTTTAGCTGAACGAGAGACAACGATTTTCATGCGAGTTTTTTTTCGGTGTTAATTTCAAAATTATTATACAAATATTTTTTTAGTTAAAAAGTATTAAATGATTAACTTTCGAAGCGATATGTGAGTACAGAGTATATCATAAAAGAATTACGGATGAAATGCATGCACAGTTCTCTCTCTCTCAACTTTATCTATAGATTTTTTTATACATACAGATCACATATAAGAAATATAATACTTTTAGCGTGACTCGCATGTTATTTCCGCGGAAATAAGCTCATTGGTCGATACGATAAATTTGGAAAATGAAGAAAAAAAACTATTTGAAGAATTTTTTCGAAATGAATTTTTATTTTTAAACTGAATTTTTGTTAAATTTATATGTAGTACTAATGAGTAACAATTAATTATTTTCTTTTTGTTACACGGATTTAATAGTGCGTTATAATTATGGATTATTAAACATTTTTAATTAAAGCGCAAGAATATTCCAATTCTTTTGTTTGTCAGTTTTGGTTACATAGTTTATTATTATTATTCCTATTTAGCGCTTGAAATAATACATTGTTTCAATCGATCTATTGGTGATTATTATTAACTATGAATTTCAAACTACCACCGAAGAGAGCATCGAGCATTATTAATTCGGTTTTAGCGTTTCTATAGTGACGATCCGAAAAAAAACAACAATTAATAAAATCAAATAATAATTTTTTTTCGATAAATTCAATTCCCAATTGTTTTGATTATTATTTATTATGGATTATTTATTAAACTAAAAAACACGTTAAATAACACTGTAGTTTAAAAATATACATAAAACGCAATAAATGTTTACAGGCATTCTATGCATTGTAAAACTAGTAAATAGTTGACCATATATGACTCCGTTTATATCCTTTTATCTCAGTTTTCTCTTGTGGTCAAAGATGAACATCACATTCTATTCTCATCGGCTTATTCCTCTCTCTCTCTCTCTCTCTCTCTCTCTCTCTCTCTCTCTCTCTCTGTTTCTATAGTCTATAGTTCATAAGCTGGTTAAGCTTACGTCATGAATTCAAAATGTGATGCCATAGTCAAATGTCAAGAGTTTATAGTCACTAGGAATTATTATTATTATTCTTATTATTATTCGCCTCTAAAACTAGTTCACATTAGAATATATGTTCGTAAAACACGCGTCACAACTATTATTATTCTGAATATTTAATTTTATTGTTGTTGTTTTTTCTCTGGTTTTAATTTTAAATTCATAGACATTTCAATGCGTAATGCAATTTGTTTTAATTAGTTTTTGGTATTGTTTCGCATTTCGCTGCACACAAACTCTGTTCTGCACATAACCATGCATTAAATTTTAACAATGTTTAAAATGTCATGCGATGCACACACAAAAACCAACAGCAAAAAAAATTCGAAACTTATCTTCCAGTAAATCGAAAAATTATGCAAAAAATATTTGTTATATAAGCAACACACATATATATATATACTGCATGTGTGTGCCATATATTTTTGTTATGCAAACAAAAAATATTTGTTTTTAAGACAACTGCAATGTTAATTCGGAATTTATTTTAAGGCCATATAAATATTTTTTAGCTGGCAATTTATTTTAAAGCCCGGAGATTACAGCGCCCGCACACACACTCACACACACGTAAGAAAAGTTTATTTATCAGTGAACCAAAATTAAAATAAAACAGCTATCAATACGGTTTTCTTTTGTCTCAATGCGGCGATAAGTTATACAAAAGCGAAATAAATGGCTCGGTTTAATATCGATTGAAATGAAACGCTTTTTCGGTAATAAACTATTTCAGTAAATCACGAGCACATACATACACACACACACAGTATTTGTGTTCGAAGCAGAATGCGTTCAACAAAAAAGAAAGACTTTCATTCAAACTATAAGAATCCATTTTTACTTTAATCCAAGTGAGACTTAAACAAAGTTATCGCATAAAATTCTACGCCATTAGCATCGGTATTGGCTCATTAAATACCATTCAATTTTCATATGACGCACACGTCGTCTCTCTCTCTCTCTCTCTCTCTCTCTCTCTCTCTCTCTCTCTCTCTCTCTCTTTCAAAGAATAATTTTCTAGTATTTACTCCTTATTCGGTAGTTAATGCGCAAGTTATTCAATTGCAATTTTTGCAGACTTGGCTGCATTTGCAGCACTTTGTCAGTGAATTACAGAAAACAGATAACACGATGTGATAAATGAGCGTAAATGGAGAATAAGTACACTAACCCCCAATTTTCCAATTTTTATCATCAAAATCCATTTTCTATCTCGACTTACAGTCAGTGTGTGCTCTAGTTTTCTTTCCTGTGTGTGTCTTAGTGTATTGCTCTGATTAAATGAATGCGAGAGAAAAAAAGTTGATGAAAGAAGAAGAAGAAGAGAAAGTAAAATATTAATTTCGCTCAAAATATTTTTTCTTTCCTACGGGTTTGCGATATAATAGTGAAAGAAAAGAGTAAATATGGCTGTATTTGCGATGAAAAATAAAAACCGAAAAAGATATTAATAGACTGAGGATAAACTTAAGTTTTTTTCTTCGTTTTCTGCGTACAATAATCATAATAATAATAAATTTTTTAGTTGAGCGTAAATTTAATTAATTCCAGTCAAATTGAAATCAAAATAATTATTAATCTCAAAGCAAATATAGAGTTCCCGTCAGTAGTTTATAACACAGTTTTTTTTTCATGCATTAATTTTTTTTTCGTAGCGTACGCACGCAAATGTTTTGATAGGAGAGAAAGAGAATTTTTTTTTCCAGAAACTATCACATGATGAGATAGAGTTTGATATTATTTTAATATTTATATATGCGAAGATAAAAATGCAAATTTTTTTCGACTACCAATGATTTTTTCTAATAGACGCGCACACAAATGTCTGTACAATGTTAATACACTGTCTAGAGTTTTATTTAACATCGGTGTATGTTTTATCAAACAAATTATTGATTTAATGCACACATACACACACACGCTCTCTGACTCTTCGCTCTTTTCTCTCGCTTTTTTTCCGCTTCGACCACAAAATTTAAATGCGCAAAACAAAGCTGACTGTTAAGCCCGATCAGGAAAATTGCTAGAAGTCACTATTAGCTGTTAGGAAATAAGTGCGTCGTTTTGACTTCAAATCGAAAAATAAGTTTACGGAAAAATATATTTTTATTAGCCTTTAGGGCAGCATTTGGATGGCATGGCAAGTTGCACAGTAGCATAATTAGCATACACTTTTAGTATATAGTGTGACACTTATCACGCTTTCGAAATTGGCTTAAATTATTAAACATGAAAAACCATTTTTATGCTTTGAAATTTTAACGCGAAACTGTTTCTGACGTTAGACTCTCGGGAAAAAAATGTTTATATTTTGAAAAAAAATTTTATATGAATATATAGCATAAATCACAGACCAAACTCTATTTCAATCCCTCCGTAAAAGTTTTATGGATCAAACGTAAGATGACATGCGACAGTTTTGATTATGTAAATTAAATACAATTCGGTTATGATTTTGGTCAGAATATTTTTAAAAATTTTCCTTCACTTTTTTGTCAAAAAAAATTAAAGTCTAAATTGTTAGCTAAGTTTAATTTCGGCACTCAAAACAGTTTAAATGGCGAATTATTGTCTGTAAATCAAATCAATTCAAAATATATATTTGAAGACTTTTGAACCGGTGTCAAAAAAACTATTTAATATAGTGTCAAATATAACCAATAAATTACTCAATATTTGTATCAATAAATTCTGTGCATTTTTTCCTATCAAAAAAATGTCGAGAAGAAATCTGTGCGAGAGAATACAGATACATGAATAGAAAAAAGTGTCATATAAATGCATATTAGTTGTCAAACGACATTTTTTAAGCTTCCTCGCAGGAGAGAGATAGAGAAAGAAAGAGAAAACCTAAATACATAAAAAAAATATATATTATAAAAATCTAAAAAAATAGGTAAAAACGACTAGTGCATACAGACACACACACTCACACACACATATGCACGCACACACACACAGATAGAAAGAAATCCCTGCAGCTTCCCAGTGAATGATAACATGTCAATATAAGTTATTCTCTGGCGCAACATTTTCACTGACTGACTAGCAGTATATTGCAGTACACCACGTCCTGTTTGTGATCTGAATGACTGCATCAAAAATCATTAATAACAGTTATCCCCATTTTTATCCGTTAGGCAAAGAAGAAGAAAAAAGTTATTGCGACAAAAACTTTCTCTTCTCCTAGAGATGGAGAGAAAGAGCAAAGAAAATATATATAAGATATATATATATATCATTCAACATTACGTACAATCACACTAAAAAACTATAACCGAAACTAAACTAGATTTTTACTGTATCGAGGCTGCAGTCGATGCCGTAGATGTGTACAAGTTATTGCAATCTATTAGTAAAAGGAGAAGATTGAGCAAAAACTTTTTTCTCACTCGCTTTATTTCTTTGCTTTTGCTGCGAGTGTAAGTACAAGTGTAAGTTCGCGAGACACACACACACACCAACACCACAAGCAAAAATAAGTGAAACTATTTTTATTGTACACGTTGTTTGTGTTGATTGTTTTAATAGTTTGGTTGTGTGTTTTGGAACAATTTGGCACTAAATTTTTAGCGTAAATATTATTATACTGTGGTATATAACTTATAACAAACTTTTTTCTCGTCACCTATTTTCGAGTAAATTAATTAATCGATACGATATAACAGTAATCAAATTATCAATTAAATATAATTTAATAAAACAAATATAATAGCGTTAACAGGAGATGAAAAAAAACTAAAACTTTTATTATTACATTTCCAATGAAAATCAATAAATAAAAAAAGAAGAAGAAGAATAAAAACGAACGACTAAACCAAACCAAACATAATATGATTAATCTATTACGAGACTCAACTGTATTAAATTGTATTATCGACGATATACTAAAAGAGAAAAAGGCATTATTTTTCAATATTTATTACTGGGCTCAAACATGTCATAATAAAAAAAGTTGGCTCTACTCTATATTTTCGCGCACAGTAATATATTTTTTAAATAAAAAAAAAGTTTACCTCAAACTTTGTTAAGTCTCATATAATCTTTATTATCGAAGTGAAAGCCTAGCGCTACTCTTCTCAATGCATTGTTTACTTTGAGAGGGAGAGAGAGAGAGACGAGAGAGTGAGAGAAGAAAAGGAGAATACACTTTCCACTATAAAACTAAGCAAAGACTTGTATCTACAATGTAGTGATGAGTTCTTTTATCTGGCAAACATAGCAATACCAAGAAACCAAAAAGTAAAGGTAAAAGCATGAAAATTTTTCGGTTTATACGTTGAGTGAGAGAGAGAGAGAGTGAGAGAGAGAGAAAACGTAACTTTAGAGAGACTAGAGATGCAAAAAAGATCGATACGATCGCATAGTGCACTACTATTACACACACAATACTGTACATACAGTATAGTAAACTCACACTTAATTGTACTCTACAAATGTAAAAGGCAAACACCTTAAACATTTTTATTTCTTTTCCTGTATAAGCGCGACGACGACAACGACTACGAGCTTATCGAGAAAAAAAATCGCATTATCACTATATATATATACTTAATACCCCAGAAATATGATTACAAAAAGATTTGCTTTCGCAGAGATAGAGAGTATTTTGTGCGATCAAATTGAGTTAATTTATAAAAATCAAATATACCGCGCAGTTTGTTTGCAGCGCTCGAAAAATATATATTATTGACTTATCTATAAATGATGCTTGTTTTTATTAATGTTGTGACTGACTGACTGCCCGAACTTTTTTTTTCATTTGTCGCACAATTACACACAAAATATGAGAAATGAAAAGGGCTTAACTTTTTTTTTGTTTGCAATATATTATTGTGATGATAATTTTTTTTAGAAAAAAAAGTATTAACTATTTTTACAGAGATGACAGGTTTTCGTACATAGAGTTCAGTACACTTTGCCTTTTTTTTGTTAATGCTATTATGCAGATAAATATTGATTAATATCTGAATAGCAACGCTAATCCCTATCAGTTTTTATTCAAATGCATTTATCAAAGTTACGCGAATTCATTAATTATTCATAATTAATGACAAAAATTATAGTTTTTCTTTTGATTCGTTTGGAGACTGCAGAGGTAAATATAATTTTTTTATTGCGCAATTCATTGCATTATTATTATTATAGGTCTTGTTTTAATCAGTTATTTTATAAATTTAATACTTTCGGTAACTTATTTTTTTAGAATTCTTTGACCTATTGCTTACTATGTGAATCAGAGATTTCTATGTTTTTCTCATGTTTTGAAAAAATCAAAAATTTTAAAATTTTGATTCCCATTTTACAAGTGAAATTAGTATCTCCTCTTGAATTTTTCCATAAATTACAGTGACTAACATTGCCTATTAATTGCGATATTAAAAGTTAGAAATTATTTACAGTTTTTAAGAGTCAAGTGTACTTAGTGTTGTTTAGCTTTTTGAAAGCGAAAGCGAAAGTTAAAATATTTTTTGACTTTAACTTTCGCTTAAGCTAAAGCGAAAGACAAGTGAAATTAAATTTTAAGTGAAAAGCGAAAGAGAAATATTAAAAACACAGTAAAAGCGAAATCAAAAAGCGAAAGATAAAGCAAAAGTCAAATTAAAAATCGAATAAAAAGCGAAAGCGAAATACAAGTGAAATTTAAATCTTAATGAAAAGCGAAAGTGAAATACAAGCGAAATAAAAAAATTTTTAAAAAGCCAAGCGAAATACAAGCGAAATGAAATTATACTATAAAAGCGAAAGCAAAAGACAAGCGAAATTTAAAAAATGAAATTGAACAACACTACTTTTAGTGCATAATGCATAAAATTTCAGAGCACACTCACTGATCGTCACATTTCAATATATCAAAAACACATACAGACGTAGATTCAATGGAAAATTATTACAGACATTATTAAAATATTCAACCATCAAACTCTTAAGTTGATTAATTTAACGGAGAATAAAAATATGAATTGATTTCGATTAAATTCAATAAACTTTTCAGTTTCCTTAACGCGATTATAATAAACTAGTTGGCAGGCGTCACATAAATACAAAGACTGTGTGAAAAGAATATTTTTTCTTGGATAATAGACAACATATTAAAACTCGCTCGTCAACCACAACCACCACAATGAACTGTTTTTTTTGAGAGAGACGTACGAGAAATCTATTTGTGTGTACTGTATGTGTGCAGCAAAGAAGAGGCTTTTCTCCCGTAATAAGCCTCTCAATACTAATAATATAAAGCTTATAATCTTTGAATGAGGATTTTTAATGCTAATGTCAAATGGGATTCGATTTGAATCAAGCAGTTTTGAGTTTGTAGTGCACAGTAACAACACACATACTTAACAAACTTTTAAAAATTTAATTACGAAAAACACATTAGTAAAAGTAGAGAAAGTTAAATAAAATTATTAGTTAAAGCCCTAATTATGATGAATTACGTTCAGATTGTTGCTTATCAGAGGGAAGAGATTTAAAAATAAAATAAAGTAAAAACAAAATTAGAAATGTAAAAACTATTACAACTAACATTATTAGTTAAGCATAATAAGCATATTAATTACCGGAATATGAACATTACAAACAGAAAACAGATATTATGGCAAAAACAAGTCGTCGTCGTTTATTCACTTGTTTAAAGTACTTATGAGAAGCAGAAAAAAAATATTATAATAATTTTTTTTTTTACAAAAAAAGTTCAATTTATTTTTATTACAGTACTAAAAACAGTGGAAAAGTTCAGTAAGTTTTGTTAATTAAAAATTAGCTCAACTTTAGTGCGCGCACAGACACACACGACAGTTTGTTTCGCACAGCAATAATAATGGCTAATAGAAATTTTCATTTAGGTTTTATAACAGCGCACGAGTTTTGTTCAGCAAATTGTAAGTATTGTTCAATAAATAGAAATAAGATTTCTTCGGGGAAATTCATTTTATGCTCGCAGAAAAATACTTCGGGGAGTTCAGCATAATTTTATTACACATAAACACACACAACTTTTACTGTTGTTAGGTATATATAATCTCATATACAAGTATATACATGTAATGGTACTGTGTATACAGTACATACATATATATAACTTGACTGCATTCTCCCGGATTTGCCACCAATCAAATACTTTTGTTGTGTTTTAGGAAATTTATTAAAATTCTGTAGAATAGTAATTGTGGCCAAAATAGATCACACAACGCAACTGCTACAGTATTCTTGAGAAAATTTATGATTTTATTGAGCAATGGATCTCATTAAAAAAAATTAAATTATGTGATTTATAAATGATGATAATTTCAATACAGTATATTGATTTTAAGTTGACCAATATTTAGAGTTATAATAAGTTAGCGAACACATATTTTGTAAAATAGGTTTAAATTCACCAGTACTCTTCTCTCTCTCTCTCTCTCTCTCTCTCTCTCTCTCTCTCTCTCTCTCTCTCTCTTACTTACTTACTTACTTACTTACTTAACTTCTCTCATTCTTACACTCACTGTACGGTACAGTTATAATAGAAAGAAATTTTGTTTAATCAACGCAAACAATGGGAATAATAATATTATGGAAAACTCAGATTTATTTAATATTTGATCGCGTTTTCATTACGCAATAAAATTATGCCAAAATTTTATTAAATTTTTTTTTTGATTTCGAATCAAAGCTGCGTTGAATTTTTTTTCTTGTTTGCTTTACCGTTCATTAGGCTGAGAATCGTGAGAATAAGAATACCAAAAGCAATCATACAATTCTTCGGATGCTTTTCTCATTATAAATACAGGAAAAGAGATAACAACCAACAAGAAAAAATAAATTAAATCAGAGATATAATAAAAAAAACGAGAAAAAAAGTTTTTATTTTCATTAAATAAAATTAATATAAAAAATCAGAAACAAAAAAATCGGGTATAAGAAATCAAAACTTAAAACAAGTGATAAAACAAAAGAAGAGAAAAAAACCTAAAGATTTTCAAACCAGAAATTAAATATATAACGAATACTAGTAAAATATATTAAACCTGCTATGAGAATATATATATAAGAATTTGCTTATGCACGCAAAATTTGCGCAACAGATTTGAAATTAAACAAAAATCCAATATTGTTATTATTTTTATTATTATGCTATGCAACAAACTCTCTCTCTAAAGGAATTTAATTTAATTTCTACTATTTCTTTGAGTAATTTCATTCTCTCTCTCTCTCTCTCTCTCTCTCTCTCTCTTACATCGCTCTTTGCTTTCAAAACTATTTCGCTATCAATTGCTCAAAACTATAAAAAAATTCTCTCCGAACTCGCAATTTAATCTCTAAAGAGACCAAATGAAGAGATGGACAAAACAGACAAAAAATCGAAATATTTATCTATATTTTTTAATATCGAAAAAAACGATGGATACACCAGAAGAATAAAAAACATCTCTTTATACATTTCAAATAAATTGAAGCCAAGTATGATTTAATAATAAAAAATAGTAGTACACAAACAAAAAAAACTCTTTTCGTAATAATAAAATATAAATTAATTATTAGTTCAATCGCGTCACCGATTATTTAATTGCAAAACACGCACACAATAATACAACAAATGTTCGGTACATTTCCAACGACAAACATAAACCAAATCGTATTACAATAAAATAATCATTATCTTTCTCAGTTGTTTTTTTTTCTTCTCTTTAATCCTTCCTTTACTATCCTTTTCACTCGCACTTTCTCCCCAACCACTCTCTGTTATCCCCCTATCAATATAATATCGTTTTCTAGTGATTCATTTTGCACATACAAATCAGTGGTGCGCCTATAGTTTTTCATAGTCTTCTTCGTCGTCTCTTCATCTCTACTCTCCTCTCTCTTCCTGTTTTGTGTTTATTTCCTTATGAAACTTATTGTTGTCTATTTGCTTCTCGCCTTACTTTCCATTAGTAACTATCATTTCATTGTCTTCTTCTTCTACTCTTATTTCTTTTATTTTCTCTCTCTCTCTCACCTATCTCTCTCTCTCTCTCTCTCTCTCTCTCTCTCTCTCTCTCTCTCTCTCTCTCTCTCTCTGACTACTATTTTTTTCGTGTCCATTCGATTTTGATTTTGATCGTATTTTCTTTTCTGTTTGGCTAACAAAATCTAGAGAAAGGCTTCAGTGAGACGCGAAGTCACAAAACAGCGAGAGAGTAAGAGTCGGTGGCACTAACGAAGAAGAAGAAGACGACGACTAGAAAATGCGATTCATTGGTTTGTCTTATCGAATGTATGGTCGAAAAAAAGAGGCCATAAATCAGTTTAGCGGACAGTTTGATGTGTGGCGATGGTTGTGTGTGTCTCGATCTTATATATTAGAATTGAGGCCCAGAGACTGACTGCCAACTGCGCGCGAACTGAGTAACAAATAAACTGCTTGATTGCATTGAAATGCCTTAGAAATTTCCCGTAGCGTTAACAGTACTGTACTATCGAATCGCGCGAATAAAAAAATTATTGTTGTGTACGCGAGATAAACGCCACCGACATTTTTACTGCAAACATACAATAAAGAAATTCCTCCGCAGAGTCACATAAGATTAAAATTGCATAACTTGCGAGAGATAAATAGCCAAATATACTGTATAAATCCGACACCGTTTATGTTACACACACACAAACACAGCAAATAGAAAGAATTAAAATCACATTTTTTGTGCATTTTGTTAACTTTTCTTGTTATTCTCTCATTTTGCGATATACTCTACTACTAGTTTTTCGTATGTAACTGTCAGTAAGAAATTTCGCCGCCTATTTATAGCTAATCAAATAAGCAATTCTTGTGTGAGACTATGATAATTTACAATGCAATACAAAGTCAAACTTTTACTTAGCAAACGCTGAACCGATAACCTTTTAATTCAATGCGCCCTCTCTTTTAGCTCTAACTAATGAACAAATAAAGAGAATCTTACAATTTATAGTAACGAATTTGCGAGAAAAAAAATATCAATCAATGAAATAATACATCTCCAAAGGTAGACAAACAGGTTTGTTATATCAATTTTAAGAGTTTGGCTCGAGTTTTGTCTCAAGAGTGAGTTTATAAAAAGCACATAAATATATAAAAGAAGGAAACAAACTAATTAAATATTATGGCCAAATATAGATAGTTTCATGACTTGAAAGTTGACTCATGTTATTGGTAGAAATCATCGATATCACAGTTTAAAGTTTTTTTTTTAAAAATCACCAATTCATAGCTCAAATAATTTTTATTGCTATTCAAATAGTATTCCGAGCAGAGTTATACAGTTGATAAATGGAGGGTTACGGGGATAACATATCGTACATAATTATTATTAAATTATGGAAAATTGCCGATACATCATTTGGCTGGCAATTTACAAGTTAAGTGCACATCTTTGGCGCAAAAAGATATCAGATATGAGAGACACTTTATATAAATTAATGCTAATGGCGTGACAATAAAAGTCGGATGTAATAGAAATATGTTAAATGCGCACGACATTCGCAATAAACATAATAAAACTCACTCCGAAATCGTATTGCTTTATATTTGATTAACAGATAAACAGAGGAATTGAGTTATTGAATCAGTAATTTTACGAAAAAAAAATTTAGAAAATTAATGCAAAAATTAATGAAAAAATTAATTTTTATTTCCAGTTGTTCTCATTTGTCACCATTAAAGTTTAAATAAATGCAATTTAATTGTGTTTGCGATAATTTTTTATTGCGTTTAATCAAAAAATCTTCTCTCGTTATGTTCGGAGTCATAAAGAAAAAAAATAAAATTTTGCTTACAGTAAGTGAAATGCTTATAGAATAGGTAAATATTATGATTAAAGCACGGATTTTTACATAAAAAAATATTGTTGGCGGTGCAACACAATTACCTCATAAAATTTTTGTGAACATATGGGCATAAAATAAGTCATTTTGTAGATTTTATAAGTAAATATAAATCAATATTTGA
>JAQIVF010000678.1:0-19244 GCA_034698365.1 Steganacarus magnus
AGTGGGACCCGTGGGAATTGACTATACTATCTGCGGGAGGGAGGGAATTGTAAAAATGTATATTTTTCAACCTCTAGAAAATAATAAATTATATGACTAACTTTTTATCAGACTTTATTTATCAGACTATCTTAGTCACCCATTTTGTTCTTAATTTTGATAAAGAAATGTTTCTTATGCAGAGTAATCTATATTTTAGTGTATATTTTTTGTCTTATTTGAATGCAATATAATTTGTTGATAAATTTAATCTTAAAGCATTTCACTAATTCTTACTATTTAGATACGACCCTTCACTAAAAAACTTTGGTTATTAGCATTATCTGTTTTGTATTAGACTTAACTATTTAACTACTCAAATAAATAAATTATCTATTCTGATGCCACTCTATTGTGCGATTTAAAAAATTTCAACTCAATATTTGCTTCCATGAGATATGAATTTTTGTGTGAGCCTAAAATAAACTTCGATTTTTATACGTTTGAAATCAGTTAAAAATCTCTGGAGTATCTAAAACGTAGACATTTCACTAGATCTTTATTATAAGTTGACTTTTATACTGCATTTTTAAATATTTGCTTTCAAGATGCATTATATTGGAGTCAGAATATATTGCTTTTATGCAAAAATAACCAAATTTGATGATAGGAGACTAAAAAAAAGCAAAAGCAGATTTAGATTTATCATTTCAAGCACTGTTAGATTCTCACTGAAAAAAAAATCATTACTTGTAATATTACTATGTATTTATTTGTAAAACGATTAACACAGACTTATTTTATGATAATTGAAAACTTTTTTATATAATTTGATTAATGATAGAAATTGTTGAATAATTTGCATAATGATATACAATATCACGAATACCTGTTTTTCATCAATTACTATAATTTCCTTTTTGAGGATCGGAGTCAATATATTGCTGAGCTCTTGATTATTAAGATCATTAATCTCGATTAATACAGTATTTCCACATTTAACTGCATTATATAGCGATTCTTGAACGCATTCTTCACTTAAGCACTGATACTGAATTATGACCAGTTTAGGATAAAGTGCTTGAATCCATTTGTTTGCCACTTTTTGAGGATCGATAATAAACGGACATTTCTTAGTATTTTGCGCAATAATAGCGTTCTCAGTTGAGAAGTGGTCGCCACTAATACCGCAATGCGTTATCTTCACCATTTCCAACGGTTTGGCTAATATTTTGATTATATTAAATTTTTCATTCGTAGTAAGATTTAGATCGCATTCATTATGCAAGTATTTTTGCCACTTGTTTATACAAAAATCTCTGTTTTGAGAGTTTAGTGCACTCGTGTAAACGATGGTCGCTGCCGCTAGCAGTATATCTCCCACTATATTCTCATCATTGAACGATAATATAATCGCTGCCTCTTTCCATCTTATCTTCTCTCCCTCTAAACCTTTGATTAGCTGTTCCGCGCGATCAAGTTTTATCGAGCAAAACTCTATATTTTCTTCGAGCTCTTTCTTTTTCTTAGACATAGCGGAAAATTCGTCATTTAATTGCTGCAATTTGTCAGATGTTTGTTGTAACTCAGTGTTCTTTACGCGCAATTTTTCCATTACATTACTCAGTTCTACCGACGCTTTCGCTAGTTTTTGTTGTTTAGGTTTAACAACATTGATAACGCGGTCATATATATCGATGGCTTTCACCCATTTCGCTAAGCCTTCGCAAGCGACCGATACTTTGCAAAGCAGTGACGGATCGAACTCCGGATTACTTAAATATTTGTTACGAACGATAGCGATGGAATCGCGGGATATGTTGTCGCGATCGAACGATTTAAGGCTATCTAAAAACTTGATATCACTGCTCAACATCTTGAGCGCAGCGCTCCAGTAATCGTCGACGAGTTTTGTGGTTGCAGTTGGATCTAATCTCCTCTCGGGTTGAATGCCTTTAACAATGCAAACTGCTTCCAATACCATTCTCACTCCGTTGGGAGGCTTCTTCATAGTACGCAAGAAAGTGATATCATCTGACTTTAATGTATTTAATGCATTGATGGCACACTTAATGGCCGGAATAGCGTGTGCCAACTCTTTAGTGCATTCATCCTTAATTTGTTGCGCTAAAGACGCCGACTTATTAGACATCGCTTCGTCAGTCGCTATTATTTCCTTTTTTATCTCGATTTCGAGCGTTTCTTTCTCTATCGTTATCATTAAAGTTTCAGTGTGTTCTGACGCGATAACGAGTTGAGGTTTATATTCGTTCACTAATTTATTTTTCATTACCTCGACGTGAAACGCCGCTGATTCCAATTTGTCGACTCCTCCCAAATAGCGATCCCTTTGCGAACACATCTCTATCTGCTTCTTTTTAAGCAGATCCTTAAACGTTAGAATCAATTCAATAAACAGCGGCGGCGTTACGAACACTTTTATCGGTGAACTTTTGTTGACGTATTGCGACAGGAATTGTCGCGCGTCTTCGTGTATATATTTGAACGCTTTCGCGCAATTCTCTTTCAGATCCAACTCTAGATTTTCGCCCTCAAGAAATTTATTAGCGGCGATATCGAGCGCGTCTTTCGGCCATTCCTCTATCCACTCGTTCTTCATTTTCTCCAAAAACATCTCCAAGGCGTGCTCTTTCACCGCAATACTACCCAAACACTCGATTTCGTTAATATGTTGGGTCGCATTCGTTATACTGACCATATCTGATAGCGTTCGACACGTCTCTGATGTGATGTCCTGACCGAGAATAGCGCTTATTTTGCGCCAATGCCTGTCCTTTAGCACCGGATTGCTTAGCACTTGAAGCAGTGGTATGTATTTATGCTTAAATGACGCGATTCTGGTTTGCAATGTATTTGCGTTCAGAAGCAAATCATTGTTTGATTGCGATTGAAAGCTCTCCGTCATGTGATTAGTCTTTGTTAATAACTGTTCCACAGTTTCCTTGACCTGTTTTATGTTAATAAACTTAACTGATTTAGACATCCATTCTGTTTCGTAATTCTCAAACAAGTTTGCCATTTGCCATATATTATCCAATGGCTGTTTACGCACCACCAACTCATCCAGAAGTTTAAACTTCGTGACTGATGCCCAGCCCAGTAACTTCTCCTCGGTATTGATGTCTTGAAGTTCTTTTGCGGCGTTATTAAGCTCGCTATCAATTTCTTTTAACAAACTGATATTATCTGAAATGCACTCAATGGGAGACGACAGTCGTTTTTTCTTAACGCTATTTATTTCGCTTTCCATATTTTTTAATTTACTCTCAAAGGCAGCAATTCTTATCTTCAGTTGATTATTAGCTTCTGTCTTACTGGCATTAAATCTGCGCTCATTTTGCTCGCTGCACATCTTAATTCTTTGCGGCCAATTGTAGAGTTTATGCATGAGTTCGAAGTGTGTATCATTAAGAAATATCGCTCCGTCTTCCACTAAGAATGACCAGTGATCTTCTATATATTCGATATCGTAAAGCATTAGATTGACGTTTGATCGATATTCTTCGAATTGTTTTATATGATCAACCATTGCTGACGTGGAATCCCATGTTTTACTGATATTGTGTTCCATTGCGAGACACGAGTCGCATATGTTTTGCGCTAATGATAATGTATCGTTAACTCTGCTCTCAATTAACTGATTGACACCGGTTTTGATTTTATTATACATATAAGCGTTGAGATTTTTACAATTAATCATAAATATGCCGCACTTAATGTGATTGCTTTCTTGCGATAGTTTTACTAAAAGAGTATCGCGTTTTTCGCGTAATTTTCTCAACTCTTCCATATCGTAAAATTTATTCTTCGCCTCAGTTTTCGGTTCAAAGATCGTTAAAATATATTCGCGCTGATAGTAGTCGATAATTGATTGGCGCGATATTTGCGTGTCAGTTATATCCACTATTTTTTTGCAACAATCGCTTACCCGATAGTCACTGAAATCGACACTCACTATATGTTTAGCGCGATAGTTATTCGGTTTCATTAAAATGAGTTGACTCTCTATTCTGGGAACGTCTGTATTAGCTTTGATGATCTCATGTATCGGAAATGTTAGCAACTGTTTCCAAGTTTTTATCGGTGGCACAAAACCAGGCACATCTAAACTCGAACACTCTATACTGATATCAAATATCGGCAATGATTTATCGGAACGGACTGTGAGAATATTAGTCCACTTTTCGATATTATTAATTATTAATTGGCGCATTAATCGCGACATAAGTGTAGCGATTGCGTTGAATAAATGTTCGTCTTTAACTGAGTCAAGAGTTATAAGTGACGAACATTTGGTTAATACCACTTCACTGCATCGAGACATCCATTCGTAACGCAATACTGTGTTGAGTTTTCTGCAATTCGCTATAATAGTGCTTTTGTATTCTTCAGTTTTAATCATATTACTCAGTTTAAAGTCGAATATATCGATACACGCGAATTGTTTGTTCCAAATGTTAGTTATTTCGATGATGGTCTGGTGACACACATAGTTATATTTCTCATTGAATTGTTTCGCATTCTTATAACTCTCATTCCACGGAGATGTGAATAAAAAATTTTCGGATTGTTTTCTGTTTTTGTCACAAAAGCCATATCTTTTAGAAATATCTTCATTCAGTAAAATATAATCAATTATAGATTCCTTTACAGATTGTTTATAATGCGTTTCGGCATCGATTAGTACTTTTTCGATAATATCCTGTGAATTAACACTATCTAGTAAAGGGTGGCGAATAAACTTTGACAGATATGTTTTATCATTTAATTTAGTGTCATATTTAGGTAATAATGTGTCATCGATTGAGTTTATTGCTCGCGAATATAGTAATAAATCGCATTCATTTCTAGATCTATCGTAAGAATTATTAGTTAGTAATAACTTTCTTCTTTGCACAGGACTTAACGTAACATTCGAGTATTCAATACTTTTTTCTCTATTTTCACCATTTTTGTTCGAAACATTTTGTACAAAATCAAGCGTTTGATTGAGAAGTCTATATTGTTTTGGTGCGTAATAACTGCCAATCGATTCGACTGCGAGTGAAGAACACGAGTCATCAATTGGTATTAATCGCGTTCCTCTGCGAGTATTGTCCGCATAGCTTAACACCAACTTTAATTCAGAACCCATTTTGTAAGCAATTCAAGATTATTTTTAAAGAGTGAAATAAAAATGCAAATTTAAATTAAAATATTATCACCTATGTTATATTTTTTTACAAATTTGTTTATATAAAGTGTATCACAGTTTAAGAGTTGCTAAGGTGTGGTATAAATTTCTGAAACGGATGTCAAACAATAATACAATAATCAGTTCTGATAAATTGATCGATTTTTTTATAAATCAAATACTATGCACTAAAATTTTTGCGTTTAACGCATTCAATTAATAAACCAAATAACAGCTCAATAAATTTAATTTTAATTAAAATTTCGTTTTATTCTAGTAAACAGTTAAATCATTTTTAAACATTCGTGAATAATTTTTAAATAATTTTTCTTAAAACATTAACAGTAGTTTAAACATTAATTCGTTATAATTTTTTCAGTTAGAAAATAAATTTAAATAACCTAAACATAAACGTGTACTCATTTAAAATACGCAACCGTATGATATAATTTCTTTGGTACACATACACAGAGACAAGACATGATAAAACTTTAATTTCTATTTAATTAAAATCTAAGCAAATTTTAAATAATAATATCTCCAATATTAATAGTAATTATTAAGATACGAGCGGTTTTCCCGTTATTTCCGGCGGTATTTCGACGCCAAGTAATTTGAGAACAGTTGGCGCCACATCACAGAGCGCCGCGTTATGCGAAATGGTGTCAAATTTTCGATTAGTATTAGTGATAATAAACGGCACTCTATTAGTGGTATGCGCGGTATGCGGTCCTCCCTTGTCGTCATACATTTTCTCCGCGTTTCCGTGATCAGCGGTGATCAGTAATATATAATTATGTTTCTGACACGCCTCTAATACAGTGCCAATCGCCGAATCGGTTGCGGCGCACGCCAACACACACGGCTCGTATTTGCCTGTATGGCCGACCATATCTGGCGGCGCAAAGTTGCACATAATAAATGGAAACTGATCGCTACCGATGGCCGAAGCCAGCGCTTCTGCAACTCCTCGGCAATTCATTTCTGGCTGTAGATCATAAGTGGCCACTTTTGGCGACGGAACCATTTCTCGATGTTCGTTGGCAAACGCTTTCTCTTGTCCGCCATTAAAGAAAAACGTCACGTGAGCGTACTTCTCGGTTTCCGCGCAATGAAATTGTGCCCAACCTTTGTTACTGATTACTTCCGACAACACATTCTTCGGTACAACCGGTGGATATAGATTACCGAATGGAAACTCTTTTTTGTATTGTGTCATTGTGAACAGTTTGAGATTTTTTGGAACCGTTTTCGGGGAACTGAAGTGTTGCTCCACTCCTAGCGTTTCAGTGATTTGTCGCATACGATCCGCTCTGTAATCGATGAACACAAGCGTGTCGTTGTCGCGCAATAAACCAGTTTCATCGATAATTATAGGTTTCAAGAATTCGTCGGTAATGTTTTGGCTGTAATTATTTTGGACCACTTTCACCGCACCATCTAAAGTACTTTTCTCTCCGACTCCCGACACGAGACCATCAAACGCTATCTCAATTCGTTCCCACCTCTTGTCGCGATCCATAGCGTAATATCGACCCATAATAGTACTCAAAGAGCCATAACTAATCGCTTTAGTCTTGTCGATGACCGCCTGCACAAAACCAGCGCCACTCGTGGGACTCGTGTCGCGACCATCAGAAAAGAAGTGAATGTAAGTTTGCGGCACTTGATTCTCTTTGGCGCCTTCGAGCAGAGCGTACAAGTGGTCGATGTGAGCGTGAACGCCACCGTCGCTCACTAAACCCAATAAGTGGAGTCTACCCGAGGACTCCTTCTTCGCGCGATTACACGCGTCCACAAAGTTTTCGTTTTTATATATTGCCTGCAATAACAGGTGTATCGCAATTATTTAAGAGATTTGATGTCAAAGCAATTATGGGTGATTGCGGAAACACGGTATACCTTACTCGCCACATCTAAATTGATTCTGACGATGTCCTGATAGATCACACGTCCAGCACCGATATTCAAGTGTCCGACTTCGCTGTTACCCATGAGTCCATCGGGCAAACCGACAGAAAGACCGGAAGCGTCGAGCGTCACGTACTGTCCATCAGCTTTGGCCAACTCGTCCATCACTGGTGTGGAAGCGTTTGCGATCGCATTGCCTTTCAGTTCGTTAGTCACTCCCCAGCCATCGATTACTATAAGACATACTTTTACGTCCGAATCTGACATCGTTTTTAGATCTATTATTTTGTAATACTCGAGCAAAACCGCTTAATAATGATTATATTTCAATATCAATGTCAAACCTTTTAATATATACTACAGTTTAATCTCGATATTGTGACTATAATTTTGTCAGATTTTTTTTAACAAATAATTTATGCACAGATGTTTGAATTTATTTTTTCATTTAGCATTTCCTCATATTTAGCGTATAATCAATATATTAATATTATTTAATTTAATTTAATTTAAGTTCTAGTAAAAAACTATTCTATGCGATAGAGTTCGCCGGTAATGTATTACCCAAACCGACACGTGATGTTCTGAGTAACATATAGTTTTGATATTATATCTAATCTATACTTTAGACTTGTCGACCTTATCAGGTATACGTGCCTTAATTCATAAAACTGAAAGTTTTGATTTTCAAACTTGATAACAAAGTTATATAAATAAACGCGATCTATAAGGTATAATATCTGACCTCGTATTGAGATTTTTAAATATATGTATTAATATCGCTAAATTATGTGCAAATTGAGTTTGAATTGTTGACTTAAAAGACAACTATTTGTTAAATTTAAAAATCTCGTTTTACCCTCAAAATCCCTTTTTTCGACAAAAAGCCTCACATCCTGCCAACAGATGGAGAATCTCAAATCCATTTAACTGTCTTGATTTTATCGAAGTTAGATAAAAAAATAAATTATTTATGAAATTAATTAATAAAGTTTTTAATTTAATCTAAAACATTATCGTTATAACGTATAACTCAACTGTCTTTTAACGTACAATTTTTTGAATGAGGACTGAACCTGATTTAGAACATTCAAGTTTTATTATTTCATTTATAAATAACAAGGTATAAGACGACAACACTGCCACTCTTTCAAATTTTGAAGTCTAAAAATTATATTTATATCAATTTAGTTAACAATTATTAATGATGAGAATAAGCTCAAGCTTAATAAGCTAGCTTGAAGCTCGAAGCTCGAAGCCAGCTCGATACGAATTTATAAGCTCTAAAGTCAAGCTCGAAGCTAACTCTGTTGTAAGCTCAGTGTATAAGCTCAGCATACTAAAACTCAAGCTCATGATGTCGAGCTTTACGAGCTTATTTCGAAAATTTTTCGATAAAAATGTCAACAAAATTTCAAGTTTTATTTAATTAATGCATATAATTTTCATTTATATTGCATAATGTCAAATAAGCTCAAGCTCAGTTAAGCTAGCTTAAGCTCAAATGTAAGCTCAACGAACGATTTTATCAAAATAAGCTCAAGCTCATCCTTTTTATTTAAGCTCAACTCCAAGCTTGATAGGTAGCCAGCTTAGGCTCGGCAAACTTAAGCTCAAGCTCAGTAAAATCGAGCTTATTCTCATCATTTAGTTAATTTCATTATTTGCCAGATGTGGCGCTCGTCTCGTATAAACATTAAACTCATGTTTGTTTAGCATTTCATTTTTAAAAATTTAATTCAAAATCAAATAATTATATTATCGATCGTTTTTATTAACGAATATAATTTTAATGGCATTTGCGTTAATATCACGTCTCAGATTAACTAAATGTAATTGAAAAATGCGATGTAATAAATGATTTAAACGTAAGTTAATAACACTTTTATACTTCATTTCGCAGCCAATACAACATTAGTGACAGCAGTGAGAGGCCATCGAAAACTTTATGATCCGCCGCCAGACTTTTCCAGTATGTAAACGGAGCGTTCATTGCCATGTCATAAATTGAGCTCAATTTTTATGTTTGTTGATATAATTAGAGATAGTGTTACCGCCACTCGAAGAGCGAGAGTTGGTTGAATTGCCTGCAACGCCACACATGCATGGATTAGAACCGTGCAAATTTCCGCGCGCTTTATTCGACATGAGAGGTCCGGAACTCATTAATAATCAACTCATACACAGACAATTCGGAATTATTGTAAGCATTTTGTTGTCTATAGAAATTCGCGATTAATTGCAATGTTTGCAAACAGGCATTAACTGGCGCTCAATTGGCTCCAAATCATATCGAAGTAATTCGAACAACTGTTAACAGATATATGAAAACCGATCGAATGTTCGCGGTTTGGAGGATCGAACCGCCGTGGAAACCAGTTGTTAAAAAGGTAGTGCAAAGTTGTTTGGTTTTATAATTGAGAATTAAATCTCTCACCAGTATTTGAATTAATAACTCGTAGGGTCTGGGAAAAAAGATGGGCGGAGGGAAAGCGCCGATTCATCACTACGTGACGCCTATAAGAGCGGGACATATCATCATCGAAATGGGTGGTCACATGGAATTCTTCGAGATTGAGTATTATCTAAGGTCTGTTTGTAAAAAAATGCCGTGCGATGCGTTGGCCGTCAGTCAACAATTGCTCGACGATTGGGAGAAAGAGGAGAAGGAATGGGACGCTAAAAATATAAATCCGTTTAGTATTTCGCGAGTGATTGAAGGCAATATGCAAGGATGTCATAAATGGTTAAGTCCTTACGATATTCGATGGAAAGGAATGTATGAATAATTGGAAAATTGATTTTTATTAATTAAAAAAAGCAATTTACAACTCAACTTCTATTTAAAATAAAAAAATTTTTAAACTACTGATATAATGTTTTGGTTCGATTGTTCGTTATAACGTTTTAAATATTGTCTCTTCATTTCGAATATGATGATAGTGGCGGCTGTGGTACTATTAAGACTGTCCACACCGTAAGATAGCGGTATTTTAACTCTACTTCCGTTGAATTGTTGCGCAAATTTGTACGATTCGACACTCAAACCACTCGTTTCGCCTCCAATCACGAGCACTGTTTTTTCATTTAATGATTTGGAGAAAAAATTCGATTCATTATACATAAGCGACAATAAAGGCGTCTGTGTTATATATTTTTTCAATTCCTTCGTATCTTCAGCTTTACTCAGTGATTGGTTATCATAAGAATGAAACTCGTTTCTAATATGACTGGATTCGAGTATACGTTCGGATGGGTTTGATTCGGCGAGAAAAACATCCACTAAATTATCATTTAATAGGTAATCAGGAACGTGAGGCCATTCAACATCATTAACGATCGGAATACGAAAATGAGCGCCACATCCGGAACGCAATACTTTTGGTTCCCACGCGTCCACACATCCTTTAATTAATACCATCTTTTCGACGCCAAACGCGGCACAACTACGTATCAGTGTTCCCATATTTCCTGGATCTCGAATATTATCGCACACTACTATTAATGGTAATTTCAATTCTTCGGTATAGGTGTGCGTTGAGGTAATCTTTTGATTATCGGGTTTCACGCAAATAGCCATAACTCCGGGACTCGTAATCAAATCGGAAAACAGTTTCATGTCTTTATAAAAAACTTTTTTCAATCCCACACCAGAATTAACTAAATTAGACAAATTTTTGATTCCCACCAAGTTTTCTTCTTTAGTGAAATAGAAATTTTCGATAACAATGTTTGCGTCGATAGCGTCGTTGATAATGCGATTGCCTTCTAATAGAATTAAGTTACTCTTTTCGCGTTTATTTCTCATTTTTACAGTATTCAATTTTCGACTATATTTACGATTAAAAAACATAGATCAGTTTAGTTTTATTTGCACTAATTTTTAATTAAAATAAAAAATAATAATCTCACATAAGAACTTACAAGAACTCTCTATTATTTTCGCCCAATTTCTCGTACACAGGTATTCCTTCGATTCTAGGCTTCAATTCTTTCTCAGATTTCGGTATTGCATTGATATTTGGTGGTTTCGATGGCGTATCGAATTCATTTTGTTTTTGCTTTTGCTTTTTCTGAGATAATGGTTTTTCGCCAACTCTTGCTTTATTATTATCTTCACAGTGAGAATAGTCATCGAAATCATTTGATTGTTTGAAACTTTTCTTCGCTTTCTTACGACTATAGTTTAATTCGTTGTTGTCGTCATATACTGCTTCGCCGTTATATCGATCACTCTTTTGCTTTTTCTGAGATAATGGTCTTTCGCCAGCTCTTGCTTTATTATTATCTTCACAGTCAGAATAGTCATCGAAATCATTTGATTGTTTAAAACTTTTCTTCGCTTTCTTGCGACTATAGTTTAATTCGTTGTTGTCGTCATACACCGCTTCGTCGTAATATCGATCACTCGATGGATTAAACTTCTTCAACAAATCTCTACTCAACTCTTCCTTAATATCGCTAACTCTCTGCGTTCGCCAACGCGTGTCATAATCGTCTCCATCGTCGGTCAATACCTTCGCCGGATGTCGAATAAATTTACGCATTGATCGGCTTTGAATCCATGTGTGGTTAATGCCTGATCTTATTGATTGTGAACTGATTTGAGTTAATAGTGAACAAGATTTCGCACAACTCCTCACTGTTTTATACATGATTTTTCAATTTAGTTTAGAAATTTGCACAATTATTTTCTATTCGTTCAGTGAATACGTCAACAAAATAATAGTTGAAAGCATGGTTTTAAGCGACAAGAGTAATGAGTAATACCTCACAGAACAGCCAAACATGAAATAATTCAATAATTTTCTTAAATGTTTTAAGTTTTTTTACTAAACTTTGTTAATATTAAATGAAACATAAATAAAACATTAAATTTAAAGCTCAGCTTATAATAGTTCTAAACAACCGTTAAGCAATTCATTTAAATAATAAGTTAGTCTAGAGATTGGGTTTGGAAGTTCAACTTTGCGTGACATTAAGCAAGAGACGTACTTTATGTTACGCTGCACAGTATTAGTGATATCAATATTGCTATTAACTTCGACTAGTCTTCGATTACGAATGGATGAATCAAAGGATTTAAAAGATATTATAAAGGACATCAACAAAACAAAAGTGTTTTATGGTTTGCTAAAAGAGCCAGACTTGAAGATCGATTTGCCAGACGACGACAACGACGAATCGCTGAACGAGAACGCGTCAGAAGTGGGAGAAAAGCCGAAGAAGAAGAAAATGAAGAAAGAGAGCGCAATGTTCAGGAAGGCTCGAACTGATCCAAACGCGCCGCCCATTAATCGCATACCACTGCCTGAGTTGCGCGACGCGGAGATCATCGACAAACTGAAAGCGCGCAAAGAGTCAGCCAAAGCGCTGAAGTTGGGACCAGAAACGCTTCCATCCATCTGTTTCTACACCATATTGAACGCTCAGCTCAACCACAATATGGCCGCGCTTTGCGCCGAAATATCCGAAGACTCGAGCTTATTAGCGGTGGGTTTCTCTGATTCGGTGATTAGAGTGTGGCCGCTCACTCCTAATAAGCTTAAAGTAATGAAACCGAGCGCCGAATTGGAGATGATTGACAAAGACGTGGACGACGTTCTCTATCGAATGATGGACGACAAGAACACGTTCGATATTAAAGTGTTGTTTGGTCACAGCGGACCTGTTTATGCCGTGAGCTTTAGTCCCGCGCGAGACTTACTTCTGTCCTGCTCTGAAGACTCCACAAGTAATATTTAAAACATTAGCATTTATTTCTATATTTATTATAATAATTACTTACTATCAAAATTTAGTACGATTATGGAGTCTACTGACGTGGACTAATGTTTGCTGCTATAAAGGCCACTGTTTCCCGGTATGGGACGTTAAATTCAGTGCACACGGATATTATTTCGCTTCGTGTTCGCTCGACAGAACCGCTAGATTATGGGCTACCGATCAATATAATCCTTTGAGAATTTTCGTCGATCACATATCCGATGTTGACGTAAGATTTCTTATGATTATTTAACTCAAAATTGTGCAATTAATAAGTGTTTGTATGTTCTTAAACCCAAAATTTTATCTTCTTTTTATTTTTATTATTTGATGATAAGTCTATTGGCAATATTTATTATATTTATTATTGCCTCTTATATGCTTATTATAGATTAAGAGCAAACTTAAGAATTTATAAAATTAATTAATTAATTGAATCGCAAAGTTTATATTTAATGTATTGCCGTGTAGTACTCGGGATCGCATTTAAATCAAGAATTAAATTTGGCACCAATTTTTAAACATATAATTAAATACCGTGACATTTCAAAAGTTAGAATATTCATAGCCTTAATTAAAGCTGAATCTAAATTTAATGCATACTTTTTCGATAATTTTTGTATAATTTTCATTAATTACGAAATGAAAAAATTATGCTATCTTTTAGACTTTACAATGTGTGCGCAGGTATTTAATTATAAGCTTAGGACTAGCAGTTACCAGAATTAATTTAACTTAGAATTTGGTTCTCGACCTTAATTTTACGCAAAAGCATTGTGCAAAACCATAATTTAAATTTGATGATTATATGATATTATCACTTTTTATAGAAATTACTAATTTCTAATTAAAAATTATTTTAATCATAAAATAAGTATTGATCTAAATGTGATTTCAAAATAATAGTCGATATTATTGACTAAAATGAGTCGATAAAAATTATACTTATTTAAAAACTATTTTATAGATAATAATTATTAAAATATTTGCTATATTTTAATAAACACCCATTATTAATATTTATTCTGGCCATACTTGTGACCCAAAAGTTTTATATTACGACCATGTTTTGCGTTGCGACCCAAAGTTTGGGAACTTCTGCTCCGGCAGTAGTGTGACTCCATTCATGTACTTTTTCCAAAAACTACACCAGAAAAAATCTGAACTAAGTTTTTTATGCATTTTTATCGAACAAATGTCACTTTTTGGCAAAAGTCACAAATTCCTGAATTGTCAGATAAACATGTAAGCTTACATACAGTTAGTCACACTATCTTGCAGTGCAAAAGCCTGGGCTATAGCTAGACTTGGGCTTTTATTCTTAAGAATTTACTTGTTAACATTAGTTTTAAAATCAGAAAAATCCAATGCATAAAAATAAACAAAAAATATATTCAATTATAAGAAATTGAATCGAAACAAATTATTTTTAAGTTAAAAAGAATTTTTGTAATGAATCGAGAGTTTTGTGATATGAGTCATAGTCTACAACACACTACTATTTTTTAACGAAAATAAACTCTAATTTATAAATATTATTTGTAAGCGCAAATAACGTGAGTAATAAATAAGTGTTTATAATTTGTTTTTTGGGAGCGTCAGCATTACTGGTCACTGTTTGTTTGTTTGTTGACTCATACAGTAAATAATTATGCATTTCATGTATGGATAAAACAAGTCTTTTATGTCTCTTAAACTAAAGATTTTTTGTTCTTGAATATTAGAGGATTTTTCATCAGATTATTATTAGAAAATTGTTACAGAATGTTTGTTTTTTTTTAAATTCTTTTTGTTTGTCGATGAAACTATTACTTTTAAAGCTCATGCAATGATTAAAATACTTGCGTTCATTTAATCAAAAGGGAGCCAAACTTTTAGAGTGTTTGACACCCTAATCATTGCAGACAATTCTTATCGCGTGCGTGTGTGCGCGCAAACTTAACTTAAAGAAACTTCACGATAAATATAATATGTTCACTGGCTTGAGCTAAAAAATTTTAAAATTCATGGCTTGATTTCTTATAATCTAAAATCATTTGCTTATGTATTATCAAATATTATGCGCGGAATATGTCAAATCTTAATGCCATCAGTTTAAATCACGTTACAACTGAGCAAAGGATGTGTATAGAAAACGTAAAGGAGTGCGATGTGTGATAAAATGTTTGTGCCTTTAAATTTATCGTCAAATAATATTTATGGTCCACTAAAAAAACCGAAAGTGATTTTCTAAATATGTTATCACCGTTAAAAAGTTATGAGTGAAACAAAAATAAAACAAAATTGACATATTTTTATTTGAGGAGGAATTAAAAAAAATTTATTCGCAAGTGATAATTACAACAGCGTTTACATAGGAGTGAAACTTATAGAAAACTTTCAGTTTGCGCTCTAATCTGCGCCTCTCTTTTAATTAATTACTGCATTTTGCTTCGGAAAAAGAGCATCAAAAAAAAATAATTAATTATAACTCAGGGAAAAATATTTTATGGAAGAAAAATAGAAATGAAATATTGCAATTAAAAATTATATACATTTAATTATATCCACAAAATAATTGATCATTTTTCTATATATAACGTGTAACACAAGCCTATGCGCCAGCAGAGAGTCCATAAAAAAGTATATTACATGTAAGCTATTTTATATTTAATTGATTTGAGTAATGGAATAGAAGACCGAAGGGGTTTGCGAACGGGGAAAATATATAATTAGAAAGTTATCATCAGTACATTTATTAAAATAATTAAATCTCTGTTTGGGAAAAACAAAAATAATAATAATAATAAAAATCAAAGATAAATACAGTATTTTCAATTAAGTGTCGCTTCACTTTCGGATCAGACAAACATGTATATGCGTTTTCGTGTAGTGGAAAGCAAACGGAAAATTAATTGCATTATTACTGGTTTGCTTCTACGTTAATATGATTTTTCTTAATATATATTTAGTTTAGTTTTATTAATTTCTCACGTTTAGCCTGAGGTCTTCTTAGTGTGTTCGCTTCAGACCACCGAATTCATTAATTGGCAATCAGTGCTTAAATGGTTTGCATTAATATAACCCTGCGTTTTATAGAATAGTTATATTTTTGTGCAAAATTAAAAAATAACGAAAACTGCTTCATTAAATGCGCGCATCAAATGTTTATATTTTTTTGAAAAACTGTCAAAACTTATTGACGAAATGTAATCTTTTTGATAAATTTTTTTTTAAAAATTGATATAACTTTAGTCGTCGGAAACGCATCTCAAAATTTTATCCAACCTTTCGATAAAAAGTCAAATTTTTATTTATATTTTCAAACTAATTACAAAGTTTTTAAGGAAATATGAATTTTTTGTATTTACTAACGATGCTTAAAAAATTAATTTTGTTGCAAAAAAGTTCCGTTTTCTAATTAATTTGAAAAATTAACCAATTATTCGAAGAATTTAAATTTCTTTTAAAATTAAATGAAATTTTCGTGCCAATTGATTAGAAATAATTGACACTGAAAAACAAAACGAAGAATCGCATCATAAAATTGGTTTTTATAGTTAATGCAAATGATGTAACGAATTGTCACCACAGAAGTTTGTAGTTTATGTTTTACGTTAAACTATACACGAGTGGATGGATATGTTCTAGTTTTTTGATATTATAGAGTTTAATACTCGAGCCATCGTATAGTATAGCGAAATAAAAATCGCATGCTTTTGCTGTTTTGTGTCGACGTTTTTCAAACTTTACATTTTTAACAAAACACGCACATTGTTCGCTGCTTCCCAAATATTTCCGTGTTTTTTTTTATCAAAAAAACATCTATTATGCCATAAATTTTAAAAAATTAGTGAATTCTGTTCAGCATCGTAGTTATTGAATAAAAGAATTACATTGTATTTCTATATAATATAAATGATTTTTCTAAACAAACGCAACGTATAGTTATACACACTTACGTGCAAATTTTTTTATTTACTCCCTATTTATCATTTCTCATGTTTCAATGATCGCATTTATAAGTTTGGAATTACAATTCACAATTTATGTATTTTTTAACTTTGTTTAAAAGGTTAAATATAATAAATAAGTTTTAACTGTGTAGGCAACTGATTCGTGAAAATGACACCAGCGATAACTGGTCTGACTTGTTATTATAAAAATAGCTGCGAAATAACTGCTATGAGAAGAAAAGTTGCGCAAATTTCGAATTTTTCGAAAATAATTTTCATTTTAATATATTCATAATGCAGTATATACTTATTATATCGATTCTTTTAGCCCCAAAATTGCAAGAACTTCATCTTTTGTATGTTTTAACGTTAGAACTTAGGATGAAAGGATGAACTTTTTAATTTTTACGACTAACTAATTTTATATTCTATTGTGTTTGTGAAATATTCGCATTATTTGCATAACTATTTACTTTTTGTAAGATATTATGAAGTATTTATTTTTCTGTTTCACGACTATTCATATTCCATTATGCATCAATTAAAATGATTAAACAAAGTAATTTTCTTTTGATTATGGAGTATTGCGTTGTATTTGCGTTGAGATATGGGAGGATAGGACCCTATATTAAGCGAGCATCGATTTCTTTACCTTCACTGCCGGATTCGGTCTTTTGATAAAATTCTTAACTCATAAAATTTTCACATAAAATTCATTAATTAATTTTTTCATAAACTTTATTTTGAACGAGTAAGGGTTGTGTAATTCAATAAAATTTATTTTTCATTTTCGATAAATTAAGCTTCAGTTATATCACTAATTTAAGCAAAAATAATTCATTTTTGATATTTATTGCTTACGTTTTATTACTTTTTTCTAACACAAAATTTTTTATAACATATTCAATTAACAGTTAAGTAAATACTTGTTTAAATCTTCGATATAAACATGGAAAAAAATGCAAATTTTTTATCTAAAGAAAGTCAAGTGTTTTTCATTTCGTACTAACTATTCGTGTTATTGCGAGTAATGTCGTAAATCTTGTTAAAATAAATTGCAAATAATATGTTATTACTGGTTATACTCATTTCCTTCTTTGGCAGTGTGTTATATTTCATCCTAACTCGAACTATATCGCTACGGGTTCCGCTGACCGAACTGTGCGCATGTGGGACGTGAGTAATGGCCACTGCGTTCGTTACCTCGTCGGCCATAAAGACGTTGTCTACACGCTAGCGTTCGAGAACACTGGCAGATATTTAGCGTCAGCCGGTGCCGATAAAAAGATACTGTTGTGGGACATATCACACGGTCATCTGATAGCGGAGATGTCTGCACATCACGACACTATATATACGCTGTGCTTCAGTCGTGGCACCGAAGGCGCAATCCTAGCCTCCGGTGGTATCGACGACTGCATCAATTTGTGGGACGTTCAGTCATTAATTGAAGACATCGATAATGAAGAGCTCAATACGTCGTTCGCTCCGACAGTAAAGTAAGAAAAGAATTTTTTGCTAACCACTAATCAACAATAAAAATTTGAGAGAAAGAAATAAAATAAAAATACAGAATGATTTGGTGTCGATAAGAAAACCTGTTCTCGTCTTTCTCTCTTTCTCTCTCTCTCTCTCATTCTCGACCTCAACCGATAAAATTTTTTTCGCTTTAACTTAAGTGGGTTGACCTTAAAACCATAAAAACCCATTTGCGATCAATGTGTGGTTTTCAGAATTGAATTTCGTTACGAAAATTCGTTGTGTGCGATCACCAAAATAATGGCTATTCGATACTTTGAACTCATTTATATGTAATTTTTTAGTTTGTGTTTATAGTTAAAGGCGATTAAATACTAATAAAATGTTTGCAAACCTCTTTTTTATTTCGACAAAATTTATGTTTATTTATTTATTTTTTTGTTGCTAAACTATTAATCGCTTTTAATAGATTCTTGTAATAGATTCAATTATTTTGTTTTAGATTTACCTTATAATTCTAGTTAACCAATGACTTTGAAAAACTTTTCGTTATTATGTGAGTGTTTTTTTTAAGTGCCGACTGTTCGCCCGTTAAACTGAAAATCTCCAGACATTGAGTAGACTCTTCTTCTAATAATCTTGAAAATAAATCTAAGAAATTTCTCGGCCAATTATATTAAGATATTTTTCGCATACAACAAGAAAAGAATTTTTTAGATAACAATTTTTTGTTCTGTAACTTTTTTGGAACTATAAAAAAAGAGTTGTATAATTTCGTTCAGAGCACAGCCTATAAGATGATATCACATATAAACTAAAAACTAAAAAAATTCTGTTTTTTTCCTCTCTTGCAGAACAAATACCGAACACTTTCTACTTGGTTCGTATCGAACGAAAGCGACATCAATACTGACAACACATTTCACGCGACGAAACTTACTATTAGCCGCTGGTATTGTTCATTAGGAGAATTTATTGAA
>JAQIVF010000679.1:0-19231 GCA_034698365.1 Steganacarus magnus
TTTGCTCATTTTCAACCATATTAAAGTTATAAAACTAATTTGAAAAATGTAAATTATTCCTAAATAATAAATTTTACAAAAAATTATGTATCAATGAAGCAGAGATTCTGGCCTATTATTTATTATTGAGGTAGAGTTCTGGCCTATGGTGTCACCATAGGCCAGAACTCTACTTATATAACAACAGATATCTTATGCAACCAGAATCCCATGTATAGCGCGCATAACAAATCTTTTTAGCGTATTTGTCTAACTTTATGAGGCGGTCCACCGCCATTAAAATATAATAAATTATTTTATTGAATTAACTGACTTATAGACAATATAACAATAAAAAATTATAGCTATTGCAACCAATTTCTAAGCATTGAAAATAGAAGTGAGATGTTTTTTGTGATAAACAGATTAAATATCATTTATAAATGGAGTAATTTCACGCCAGAAATAAATTTCAAAATACAGCCATTGAATTAGAATGCTTAAAATGAATAGTCATATTTACTGTAAGTAAACTTTTATTACAAGTTTCATAATTAATTTTTGCAGCTTTATAAGTGGTTTAAATCAATATTAATATCCAAAGTTTTCTGCATCACTTTAATGATTAATAAATTTAAATATAATATTAAAATTATTAATTTAGTAAATTTATTAAATAATACTTTATATCAAAATAAGTTGATCACACTGTCCTCTCTTCAAATAATTTTTAGCTTCAACTGTAACAAAACTAGTATTGATTTATGTATTGACTTCAACGACTGAAGCTGGAAATACGTGTCCGGCAGCAGAAATATCTTTTCCGTGCACATGTTATACCGGACAATACTCAGGAATATCGTGCACTGGAGTAACATCTACTTTAAAGCCAATCTTCCTAAGAATCAATGCTGCTTTGAAAAATGAGGACAAAAAGTTTTATTCATTATATGTTGGATACACTGGTATTACTGAATTAGAGGAAGAAGTGTTTAGTGATATAACATTCGAAAGAATAAACATGGATGAATCGAGTCTGACGAGAATACATGTGAATGCGTTTTAAGTCAAATACCAATGACTTAAAAGAGATATACATTTGGGGCGCTTCTAATGTATCCAATTTTGGTGGTGATTATAATGCACTGAAAGCTTTTGGTTCACTCGTCAATCTTGAGAGACTGTTTTTTTCGCTGAACGGTCTACAAGACATACCTGACAACGCATTTGCCACATCCAATGGTAATTAAAAAAATCCATTTTCTTATTTTTTAATCTATACAAATGAATAAATACTAAACTTTATTGTTGAAATTATTTGTGACAAATGATGATTTTTTAATTGTCACATAAGAATAAAGTTTATACAAAAAAATGACAAATTGAGTGCATTTAATATAATACATCTCAATATAATATTAGGAAACCTCTCTCTGTTAATAGCCTTGGTTAACAGCCTTCAAACTCAAGCAGTATCATACACAAAATCACGAGTGAACCCTTTTATTTCTTCTCATGTACTGTACTGTTAAAGACTCAGGGATACAGTTCTTACTGCATCTTAAATACTTAACTGTGTCCTTAGATATGCTTTAAAGATGTAGTACGTACAGAATTACTATGTCGGGTGGGATTTACCCGACCGTTTATATTTGGTAAGCTCCAAAAAAGGTAAAAACCAATTGCCCTTTTTACACAATAATCGTTGTAAATACAACGGTTTTCACTTGTTTATGATAAAACTTTTTTTTTGATTAAAGAAATTTTAAAACTATACAAAACTATAAAATTTTTAAAAATTTCCGATAGGAGTTCAATCAAAATTTTGGCAGTTATCTATGTTATCGAATGGCAATGCAAATGTGCGATCGATTGGCAATTATGCGTTCTATTATATGACTGACATGATTGTGATGGAACTCAATAACTATAACATTGAGCACATCTCGCGACACGCGTTCGACTTTTATCAGTCGTCTTCGAGGAAAGTTAACATATATCTTGATAATAACAAGTTAAACGCAACCAGTTTTGAGACCGAAGCGTTTTTACAAACCAAGAGAGAGACGTGGCTGTGGCTGAGCGGCAATCGAATCGAATTTCTCGATGAAAATATATTTCTATCATTTCTTTTGAAAGACAGCAGAAATAGAATATTAATGGGAAGTGGAAATCCAATTAAATGCGACTGTAAAATGTTTTGGTTATATTTGCGTAAATCTAGTTTAGAGTCACAAGTCGATGATTTTATGTGTGACAATGAGATCACGTTCTGGCAAATAGATTCCTCTCATTTCGATCAATGTTATGGCAGTTAATTCATTCACTTTATTATAATAGTCACTGCTTTAAAAAATAATGTAAAAAACTTTGTATACGAGTTTAAAAAATTAAGCATTAGTTTATTTATTCAATTCAACAAAGTTTTTTGATTACTTGTTTGTATTATTTAAAGTTTATTTTTAATATAATGTTGTTCCTATATATTTTTTATTTCGAGAAATAAAATGGCGCAACAATTTTTTAATGTACATGTAATAACAAAAAGTATTTAATTAAACCGTTTTGTCTAATAATGTGAGCACAGATTACAAAAAACGTTACTATCCCTCAGGAAAATCTAAAGCAGTTTAGAAGCCAAGATGGATTGACGCGAATAGTTATCATGTCATGTCTTAATAAATTAGATTTTTTTATTGATACATAAAGCGTTAAAAGGATTAACAAACTATGTACTAATTACCATCGTTACATAGTTGCCCATAGGTTGAACCCCTAGAAAATTGGGAAAACTTGACCACTACGAAAAATCAAGATTTAATTATTGTGACCATCCCTATGAATATTGGCATTCTATACAGCTGACCCCACCCTTAGAGGCTTGGAGCGGAGTGTAACGATGCTAATTACTGTAGGTTTTTAATAATTAAGTCTAACGCTATCTTAATTAATTCACAGCATTTGATTCTGTTTTTTTTAATAAAATTTTAGCTCAAGGCGTCAATTTGATAAATAAAAATAAATTTATAACTAAATTATATTGTTAATGGTGGTTACTTAACCAATAATCACATCACTGAATATAATGTACACAATTTATTCACAATAAGTTATAATGTACCATTCTTTGTTGAGCAATACTGTAATATTCAGTGTATTAAAAAAAAATGCATTAAAAATTCTTAATAGTAAAATACACAATCTTAAACCAAATACGATTGTTATTATATAATATAGTAGAAATAAATTGCTTTTATATTCAGCGAATAGCAAAATACTCATTTGTTTAACAGTTTAAAAACAACAATTACCCATTAAACCTTGTTCTCGTTTTCATCTTTCCTTAATTTACTTTCTCTCCCCTTTCTCTCTCTCCCTCTCTCTCTCCTCTCACTCACACGCATTCTAATATCTGTTTAAAAATAATGTCAACAAAAAAATAAGTTAATTTGGCAATAAGTTTAAAATTAACATTTAAAATGAGTAATACTCCAGATAATTACCAGTAAACTGATATTACTTCAATTTTACGATTTTAATCTCATTTGAAACTAATAAAAGTAATGCAGTATACGTTATATTGATTTAATCGCGTTGACCTAACATTGAATCACATTTAATTTTTTAAAACAAACAAAAATGATTAGTAAATAGAATTTTATTGAATTTTTAATTTTGAATAAATAATAAAAAATTTAATAGTTCAACGATAAACATGGTATAAATACTCTCACACTTCTAATTTCTTACTCATTAACATTTGTGCATTTGAATCAGAAAATTTCACTAATTTGTGGTATAAATCGTAAATTATAAAATATATTATAAATTCCTATACAGATTTTAATGATGTCTGGAAATATAATTGCTATCGTAAATAAAATTATTTTTTAATGACATTATTATGAGCATCGAATTTTAAATAATCGATTTCATAGATTTTGGGTGCAACTCTTGCAATCGCTTCAGCGGGTGAATTGTTGGGCGGATACGGCGGTGGTTATGGCGGTGGATATGGCGGGTATAATGAGAGAGTGATTGTGAAAGAAATTGTCAAACCAGTGCCAGTTGTTAAGGAAGTTATCCGACCAGTACCTGTGTTCAAAGAAGTGATTCGACACGTTCCCGTAGAAATCATTAAGAAGGTGCGACATATTTATTAAATATTATCATTTATTTTTTTAATCGTTTAATGTATTTTGTTAAAAAAGGTGCCAGTTATTGAGAGAGTTCCAGTTCCAGTGCCTGTCATTCAAAAGGTAATTTTGTAGTATAGTATGAAAATTGAAAATTAAATTCCTGAAATAAATGCTTTTCAATAAAGGTACCCGTGCCTGTGCCTGTTCTAGTGAAGAACTTAGGCGGTTATGGCTATGGCGGTGGTTATGGCGGTGGTTATGGCGGCTATGGAGGCGGTTATGGTGGAGGATATGGTGGAGGATATGGTGGAGGAAATGGTGGTTACGGTTATGGAGGATTAATCAAAAAATAAAACTCAAGTATTAGGAGAATCGAGTACATCTAATTTATGTTCTATTTAAAGCTTTTTTGGATTTAAAATTTTAAGAAAATGTACTAAAAATTGAAATTAGTACTTTTGCATAATTAAAAAGCATTTAAAAAAATAAAAATAAAATCTAATTTTATTAAATTAAATTACATATATTTTTTACTAAGATTTTTTATTAATCAACTAATTAATGAAAATAAAGTTGAATGTGATTTAGCTTTCATTAATAAGGTTGTGTGCAATGCTGCAGTGAGAAGGATTGAGTGTGAAAAGAGGAGTTGAGGGGTGAGGAAGGGTGTGCTGAATAGGGAGGAAGAAAGAGAGGGATAATTAGTTTAATTTGCTTTTCGAAAATTAATCAAATTTAAATTAGAATAGCATCTTTGATTGCAAGTAAAGAATTTAATGAATCTAAAGACTGATACATTAGAAATAAGTTAATTATCGCTCACGGTTTACTGTTTTAACAAATTATCCGAAATAAAACATAACAAATTTAATTTTTACCAGATTTAGTTTAATGAATAAAACGAAATTAAAACATTTAATAACTGATAATTTATTATTGAAAACACTTGATATTTGTCTTTACTTTTAACTATATAAGATGTTAAATATAAATTTGTAAAAAATGAGGACTTTTTTGCAAAAATTTGTCAAAAAACTGTTTTAGATTATTATGATGAAACAAAATTGCAAAATTTGATCCGAATTTTTGATAAATCTGTTTATTGAAAAGTTGCACTCTTCAAAAAAAGTATTATTTTTGATTCGTTTATGTTTCAACAAATAAAACTAAATTTTTTAAAATTTTTATTAACCAAATAATATGAAATTCGTTTTGTAAGTTGTTTAACGAAATAAAACACAACAAATCTGAAAAATTAATAAAACCAGATAACAGTGAGCACCAGAAATAATTATGCTCTAAAATCATATATTTGTGTTTTTCATTTTTGAAAAACAGTTTTTTATTTCAAATCAATGCCAATAGCTTTGAGAGTGCTCTCTCTCTCTCTCTCTCTCTCTCTCTCTCTCTCTCTCTCTCTCTCTCTCTTCAGTGGTAATATAACTTATTAACTTTTGTCCAGTTGTTAAGTTGACAAAAGTTTTGCATACTTTTTATGTTGTTCACACATTTTAGAAGTTGCACATCTGGTCACTTAAAAAGTTTCTAACAGTTAGCTCTACTGTTTCTTATCTGTTATAACTTTTATAATCCAAGAACCGACCTCACAGGTCTGTTCTAATACACAAAATACTAAAATCTATTTACAAATTAATTATTGCAATTGAGAAAATCCAATATGTTGTTTGTGATATAAATATCAGTACATTGTCTTATTGTGACATAAATTTCAGTACATTGTAGATATGGAAAATTTAGTCCGCCTAACTTTAGGCTTAGGCTTTAGGCTGGGCCTAAGCCTACATTTTTTCATAGGCTCACGCTCAAGCCTAGAGCCTAATACTCTATATTTTAGGAGCCTAAGTCTACATCCTATACATGACTAACCTTTAGGCTCTAAAAAATATCTATAAATTAAATAAAATTTTTTTAAGAATTTTAATTTTATTTGTAGTTTAGACAGAATTTTTGTTTTCAATGCTTTCTCATATTATAAGTTTAATTGTTTTGCTAAGTTCTAAGGTTTTATACTCTTGGGTTGAAACTATAGCCTAAGAGCCTAAACCTAAGCCTATAGTTTTTTATAAAGCCTGAGCCAACAGCCTATAAAGAACTCCTGTCAGCCTAGAGTCTACTGTAGTCTTAGGCCCAGCCTAAATTTCCATCTCTAGTACATTGTCATTCCATTTGTTTCGTATTTTTAACATTTTTTTATTAAATTATTCGAAAAAACCAAGATATAATTTTAAAATTATTTTTGACCTTTGAATTGATTTGAATTCATACTCTATTAAGTAATGATGGGAATAAGCTCGATGAAAGGTGAGCTTGAGATTGAGAGAGTTGTGCCCAGTTAACACAGATCTTCGAGCTTCAAGCTCGGAGACACCAAAAAGTCAACTTTCAAACTCAACACACCTCTAACTTTCTCCCATAATTACTTTTAAGATTCTAATACAATGTAAAATTATTCTATTGTGATTAATAAGTTGATCAACTTATATATGTTGGAGCAGATTATAGATATTTTAGAGAAAATATATGTAAAAAATTTTATACGATATTGAAGTAAAAATAATTAAAATTTGTTAAGAAATGATTAGTTGTAATTTGCTTTTCGATTCGAATAGAATCATATTTAATTTCAAGTAATGAATTAAAGATTCAAAATTGAATTTTACTCTAAAAAGTAAAATATTTGCTAAATTATATTACCCTTAATAATTATAACATAATTATTTCTTAGAATTGGATTAACGATAAAAAATTGTTACGCAAATTATTGTCAGCAAATAATTCTTATCAATTAAAGTATAAGTAAATAGAAATGCAATGCAAATGAGAAAATCCAATGTGTTGTTTGTGATTAACAATTTAAAACGCATATAAATTAAACAGTTTCTCTGTTAGAAACAAACGTTTGTGAATATTTCATAAAATAGCATAATAATAATTTGTACATTAGTAAAGTAACTAAAATGTATAACAATTACATTAACTGTAAGTTAAAATTATTTAACTTTAATATTTAATTTCGATCGTTTGAAAGCTAAGAATTTACTATCGAATTAATTGATTAGTTTTCTGTATTTCTATTTATTTATAATATAATTGTATTATTGACAGTAAATTTGTTAAATATTTTTTGCTTAATATTAAAACCATTTCATTATATTTCTATTTCAAAAAATATAGATCAAACCATATTAAAACTACTATTCGTCTGTGTATTAACTGCAACGACCGAAGCTGGCAATACATGTCCCACAGCAGAAATATCGTTTCCGTGCATATGTTCAATCGGAACCTCGTCATCAAATATAATATGTCCCGAAGAAACATCAAGTTTAAAACCAATCTTTAAGAGAATAAGTGAAGCTTTGAAAAATGAGGACAAAAAGTTTGGTACTATGCAAATATACTATACTGGTATTACAGAACTAGAGGAAGAAGTCTTCAGTGATATAACGTTCGAACGATTAGTGATAACAGGAGAATCGAGACTAACGAGAATACATGTGAATGCGTTTAAGTCGAGTACAAATGACTTAAAAGAAATAAACATTTGGCAGTCGAATATAACCACTTTTGACGGCGATTATAATGCACTGAAAGCTTTTGGTTCACTCATTAATCTCGAGAGACTTTATTTTCCTCTGAACGGTCCAACGAACATACCTGACAATGCATTTATTACGCCGAATGGTAATTATTTAATATTAACAGTCAAAACAATTAAATTTTAAATTTTCGATAGGAATTCAACCGAAATTAAGGGAAATAAGTTTAATTAATTCAGGCATTTATAGTATTGTGCGATCGATTGGCAATTATGCGTTCTATTATATTACAGGATTAACTAATCTCGAACTAAATTCCTACCAAATTGAACACATCTCTCGACATGCGTTTGACTTTTTTCAGTCGTCTTCGGAGCGATTATTCATATCACTTAATAATAACCACTTGAACGCAACCAGTTTCGAGACTGAAACGTTTCTTCACGCAAAGAGACCGATAACTTTATATTTAGGCAGCAATCGAATCGAATATCTCGATGAAAATATATTTTTAGCATTTCTATTAACAGACAACAGAAATTATCTAATTCTTGGAATTGAAAATCCAGTTAAATGTGACTGTAAAATGTTTTGGTTATATTTACGAAAATCTAGTTTAGAGTCACAAGTCGGTGATTTTGAGTGTGACGATGGCATTATGTTCTGGAGTAAAGATTTTTCCGATTTTGATCAATGTTATGGCAGTTAATACTCTCATTTTACTGTAATATTCGATGCTTTAATAAAATAGTATAAAAACTTAAAAATTACGTATATATTATTTTAATTATTGGATACTGTTTTTCATTATTTATAGTTTATTTTCTATATATAATGTGAGAAAAGGTTTAATTGACGTAATGACTAACATTGAGTTAATTAAACTCATACTATAAATGTTAATGTTTGTGTTTTTTATGGTAATACTTATAAATATGGCTTTAGATTGAAATTGATGTAAACAATCGATAAGGTGTAAGCGTTTAAGTTAACATCTTATCAATTGTTTGCAACGATGTCAATATAAAGGCAATACAATTTAAGCTTTTAAGAGTTTATAGCTCTGCTCTAAAGAAGATTTTAAGTTTAGAGACATCGCAAATATACTCTAACATTCGATCTAAATTAAGTGGATTTTTTAATATAGATCTAAAACATTAAACATATATCTTTTTTTAACTAACTTCGATAAAATCAAGGCAGGTATGGATTTGACATTTGTCCGTCTGTCTGTCTGTGTGTGTCACACTCTCTGATAGGACGCTTTTTAGAAAAGAAATTTTAAGATTGCAAACTTTTTTAATGAAAAAATTTTAATATAGGAGACTTCTTAGTGAAAAGATTTTAATATAAAACAGAATAATGCCACCTTTGGCGGTAAAATAGTATAAACCCGGACAAAAGCGGAATGATGCCACTTTAAAACGGTTTATGCTATTTTTAACATGTGATATATTGTTACCGCCGTTAAATCCGTTCATACAATTTATTTCTTGAGTTTAAATGGCCCATAAGGTTTCTATATATACGTGGCACTATAGTTAAGTTTTTTTTAAATATTTTATTCTCTTCATCTCAAGAGTAAAACGTTAAGTAAAGTAATTTTACATTAGCATATACCGTATTTTTCTGTTTATAGCCCGCACCCATGTATAGCCCGCACATTGAAATCACTAATAAAAATTAAAAATTTCTTTGTATAGCCCGCACAAAATTTTCATGTATTTATTGTGAACACAATGTATGTGTCACTGCAAATGAGTTTACTTAAAAATCTTATTTTTTGAAAAATATAAAAATTTTCTGATTTGACTATGTATAGCCCTCAACCCATATATAGCCGCATAACAAAAATTTTGAAACTTTTAACTTTTTTTCTTGTATAGCCCGCGGGCTATAAACAGAAAAATACGGTAATTTTTAAGTGCAAAACATATGGTCTAAAGTTAAATCAAATTATAAAGTATTAGCAATAGTTTTTAATTAAAAGTTCAAAAAAACATCTAAATATGGAATTAATTACATACTCCGCCGCTTAATTTAAATACTTTTGATTTGTTCTAGATTATCATTTCATATCATTTATAATCTAGTATGCAATCAATTTTTTATCTTCATAGTGGTTGACAATTGAAAATGAATCGACTTGCATTAATTGTGATGTATTGTCTATGCGTTGTATATCAAAAGTAAAATTTAATAAGTTTTCGTTTTCTTGAATGTTACAGCTGACAGCGATTGCGATCTCGAGGGGACAACTATCATCACAATCTAATGAGACGTTGAATAGTGTGAAGTATAACAGCTCCTAAACCTACACAACTTGTGTCGACTTATCTCACGGTTAGAGTTAGGATCATAATGTACTAAAACTGGTGTTGTACTTAGCCTTCGCTTAAGCGAATTAAAGGCTTCTGTCTGTTCTGTACTCCATTTGAAATTTACATCTTTTTTCATATGTTTTGTAATGGGAGCAGCAATTTTACTAAAATTCGGAATAAATCGGCGATAAAATGATGCCAATCCATGAAATTATCTAACATCTTTTTCAGTTTTAGGTTCTGGAAATTCTTGTATTGCTCTCACTTTTTCAGGATCAGCCACGATTCCTTTATCGCTTACTATAAATCCAAAGAACTTCAATCTATTAGATGCAAAGTTGCATTTTGATGGTTTTAAGGTAAGTTCAGCAGCTTCGATACACTTTAAAACTTTTCGTAAACGATTTTGTTACTTGATCTTTGGTTAATATTCTACTGTTTTAAGATCGTTTCGATTATCTTTTATTTCTTTAAAAACCTCTTCATCAATGTATTTTGTTTTTACAAGCTCTTCGAATTTCGCAACTATAGTTCCTGGCTTTACATTTACTGGAGAGGGACAAATATTCTAAAGTAATATATCGCATTTGCCATCCACTATATCATAAACTCCATTAACAGTCAATGTTGATAAATTATTTGTTGCGCTTACAAATGCTGATTTATTACAAATTGTTGATCTTTTAACAGCTGCGACATAAACAAATTTTGAAGAATAGGGTGGTATCGTTTCATAAAACGGTTGGTATTTCTGTAATATTTTCTGAAATGTTATTAATGCTTCTGCGATTTCTTTGGGCTACTGTATTGAAGCTTATCTCTTTAATTTCCTGATTTTCATTTGAAATATTGTTAATACTCTTGTTTCTATTCGCTACTGTGGTATTTCTATGATTATTTGATGTGAAATTATTTCTTGAATTACCGAAATGTTGAGGAAATATATCTGCGATATTTTTGTTAAAACTTCTGTTATTGTTATTATTGAATTGATTTTTGTTATTAAAACGGTTGTTTTGATTTCCCATATAATTGGAGTTTATATTTCGGATTGTTGCTTGTGAATTTCTAAATTGATTAAGACTAACTGGGTTCTTGTCACAATATGACATTCTGTGATTTCGATCACCACATAAATAGCAACCTGGTGTACTGTTATTGAAACGCGGTGGACGCTGATATCTTTTATTCTGATTGAATTTAAGTTCCTTCAACGATTTCTCAAGAGAATATTCTCTGTGTAAGCGAATCATCCTGTCTTCCAATATTATAAATAATACCCTTTTAATCACCGGAAGGAGGGGCTACCTGCACCCGTTTATTGGCTTCTTCGATCATTGTTGCTTTCTTTTGCAAATCATCGATATTGGTAGGATTCAGTATTATTACTTCATGAAGAATTGGCAATAATAAACCATCCATTACAAAAGCCATTTCCTCTTCTTGTGATAAATTGCTGTTGTACCTCTTGCAAAGACTTTGAATTTCACATATATAACTTGAAACCGGTTGATACGGCTGCTGATTTTTGTTTCGAATTTCATTTCTTAAATAGGAAAGAATTAGTTAAGAATTGCCAGTAAGTAAGAATTGTTGTAAAAGCTTCTGTTTGATGTCCGCCCATGAAAGGGAATAAAATTCTCTTGCGGTTGAGTTGAGGAATGCGGGCAAACAGTTTACCCTAAGGGCGTCGTCCCAACCATTAGAATTTGTCGCGTAGGTATATGACTCAATCCAGTCGATTATGTTTTCGTTGTTATTGCCTGAAAATGTTTGTAACTTCTAAACAGATCCAGTTTTTATCAGAACATTATATTTTATTAACTAATAGTTTAATTTAAAAACTTGATTGGAATATTATAGTCGAGTTTCCTGTACAGGTGTTGCCAAGAAATCAATCTGACGTCGAAGCGGAAATAAAGTTAATCTTAAGACCGGAAAACAATGTGCCAATGTGTAAATTGACTAAGAGCCATGTATTCTTCACTTTCTTTAATTCCAAAATTGACTTAATATTAATTTGATAAAATAATTTTCGGGTAATTTTTGAAATAATTTTTTACCTAAATATTACATTATCCAATATTTCGATATTTTTTGTAAAGTTTATAAACCAGTTGCAATAATTTTTTTGAGTTTGATAATCGATAGGTTTAAGTTCTTGTACAGATTTAAAATACGCATGATTATGCAATATTTTGTGATACAGATTTTAAATACAAAGCGTAATGTATTGCGATTTACATTTATGTGTACGTTTGTGAGCGCAATGTCTAAACAACGCAATTATGTCATAAAAATACTAATAATTCGCTTATAGATCTTTCAAATTATAAGCGAAAATTACCAAATTTAGTGGAAAAAAGATAAAATGTATCAGGAAATTAGCGTTATTTTAAACAAATTTTAAATAAATTGATGTATTTTAGGATATGACGGTCAATTTAACGAAAAATAAATGAATATTTAGTAATTAATAATAATATATATTTTTAATAAAAATAATTAATCGCTTATAGTTATTCTCAATTTAGTAGAACAAACATAAAAGAAAATAATAAACTTTGACTAACTTTAAACCGAATAACGCAAATTAAACAAAGCGATTGTTGATGTTTCGTGATATATACAATAAAAACGTTAAATGTTGAACGTTATTTTTGGTTGAATCGTTTAATCGCTCACTGAAAATAATTCAGTGAACAATACGAAATGCGTTCATTTAGTGGTGTGTTGCTGCGTAGCAAACATGCATATCTTCTTATTGTCAAATATTCTTTAGTTTTATTTTAATTATGGAAGATAAAGGTAATACATCATCAATAATCGCTTCAGAGAGAGATACAGAGGAAAGTCTAAGAATTCTCGAAAAGTATGGAAATGGAGACGAATATCGTGTATTAAACAAAACATTGAATACGGAAAAAAATCTCTAATAAATATTATTTCCTCAGAGGTAAGATTTTATTTATAATTTAATCGCTAAATTATAATTTTATCCACTTTTTCTCGGTAAAACAACTAACGATGTTGATGTAATTGAATTGCGAAGTAAAAGTATTTGTTCATAGCTTTAAGGTAATTTTTAATTTAAAACAAAGGCATTAATAAATCGCTTAAATAGTTATAAATTATAGAAAATAATAATCATCAAAACGACACCAAAAGATTGCAACGACGATAGTAAAGCCATTATTTTAAGATAATTTTCATGCAACCATCTGACAGCTATTGACATTATATAAGTGCTTGTAAAAAATTAAAGCATTCAAACTCATCTTCAGATAACTCATTTTCATAATTAATTTAGTTCACAAGCAATTAAAATAATTATTGTAATAATAGTTAAAATTAAATGACAACAACCATCATGTGACACTAAACGCCACCATATTAGTGATAATGTCATCAATTATTATTGTTATAATTCTCTAATAATTTTGATAAATATTCATTTAATTATTAGAGAATTATAACAACAGTATACATGTGTAAAAAACAAAAACTTTCAAGAAAACCAATCTCTTTGGACTCGTTTTTTTTATTTATTTTAACAATAATTAGCTCTAAATTACATAATTATCAGTAGTTTCACTCTAAAATAATGCAAAAATGCATTTAAAAAATGTACAAAAACCATTAAATTAAGACTACATTGACGCAACCATGTGACAGTAAGTTACACCACATAAATGCTTGAGTCATCAATAAAAGCACTCAAAAACATCTTCAGGTAAATCATTTTCTTTATTAATTTAGTTCACAATCGATGAAAATAATATAATAGAAAACAGTTAAAATTAGATGACATTCGTGCAACAATGTGACAGTAAATGACACCACATTAGTGATTGAGTCATCAATTATTGTATGCAAAAATACCCTCAGGTAAATCATTTTCTCTATTAAATTAGTTCAATAGCGGTGAAAATAAGATATTAGAAAACAGTTAAAATTAGATTACATAAAAGCCTTCATTTGACAGTAAAGGGCACCACATAAACGAGTAAGTCATCAATGAATAGATGTCATAGCATCTTTATAAAGACATATGTTGTTATATTATTTAGCTTAAAATACGCTATTTTTATTGCGACTCGTCACACAATTTTAGATGAATAACTCACAAACTTTTACCCAAATTGCGAGTTTGTGAGCGACAAAACATAGATCACTTAGCATCTAATTTAATAATGTATCACACCTATCACACGTTGTAGCGATCACATTGTTTACTAAAAATATAAGCTCACTTTATGTTTTTTTAAAAATGACTGGTCTGGATTTTTTAGTGTGTTTTAAATATAACGCCGTCAGACAAGAAACTTATGCTCTCATATATTAAGTCAAGTGATAAATGCAATTGTGGTCTATATATTATTAATGGTGCATTTTTTCAGCCTATAAAGACAAATGCAGTGCTGGAAGTAGAATCTGAAGTAAATCGTTTAAGAACTGAAGCGTCACTGAAGTTTAAATTAAATTTTTTAAGCGAACAACCAATTGGAATAAAATAATGTAACACAACGTTGAAACTTTCTAATCGTTGAAATGGATTATCGAAGAACTGCTTGAGTTTCCCAGCTTTTAATTTAATCACTCAAATCACATCGAAAAAATTAGGAAAGCTTACGGTTGCGCTATTTATGCCAAAATCGATTGCAAGATATTGTTTGTTTACATGAATCATAATAATAAATCTTATTTTAACTGTAGAGATGGGCAACAGCTGCAGCTCGAGCTGATTTTCAGATCAGATCTTAGAGATCAAATGCTGAAAAAATCAGCTCAGCTCACAAAGATTTAATACTAGCTCAGCTCAGCTTTGATATCGAGCTGAAATTCAAAAAATTAAATTTTGAGTAATTATAAATTAACGAATAAATAGATTATCTGATTCATCTGTAGCTATTTTAGAGTGTTTAAGCTGTTCTTTAATAATATAAGACAATAAAGTTCATTAAATTCTAAATTTTAAGCTAAATTATTTAAAAAATATCAGCTGAGCTCAGCTTTTACATAAATAAACTCAGCTCAAATGCACTAGCACTGAAAATTTCAGCTCATCAGCTCAGCTCAGTTCGAAATTATTCAGCTCAGCTCCTTTAAAATGTTTTTTGTTCAGCTCAGCTCTCAGCACAGCTCCAGCTCTAAGTTTCGATCTTGTGCCCATCACTATTTAACTGCATTGCCATCACGATTAGAAATAAAGATATTTTGCTAATTTATAACTCTGCTGCACATCCATAAAAGGTTTGTTGAAATATATTCAAGATTATATTGATAGTCAAAAATGATATAAAAGTAACAATTGTCGGTTATTTTAATTTGGTTATATTGGCTGAATTTAATCGAGATATTTATTTTGTTTGTGAACGATAATGGGCTAAAATTGTTAAATAGTTGTGTGACTACAAATGGGGACAAACACTTCGATTTGATTTTTGCTCGTAACTGTTCAAATGATATGAATCAATATGAGTCATATTTCTCAGACCACATGCCATTGTGGTTTCCAATATAAGAATTTTGTATGAGTTACTAACAAATTATTTTTATAATAAAATTATTTTCAATCATTAAAAAGTTTTTAATTATTTATCATTATTTCAAGTTATTTATAATTCATAAAAAGTGAGCTCTCTATGAATATGTGGTTCGTTTGATTTTTTAAAGCAGGGACTATAACAATAAAATGAATGTATTAACTGCCTTAACATTGACCGAAATGAGAGGAATCTCTTCTCCAAAACGCAATGCCATCGCTACACATAAAGTCCGCGACGCGTGACTCTAAACTAGATTTACGTGAATACAACCAAAACATTTTACAGTCACATTTAACTGGGATTTTTTGATTTTCGAGGTATAATCTATTTCTGCTGTCTTTCAAAAGAAATGATAGAAATATATTTTCATCGAGATATTCGATTCGATTGCCGCTCAGCCACAGCCACGTCTCTCTCTTGGTTTGTAAAAACGCTTCGGTCTCGAAACTGCTTGCGTTTAACTTGTTATTATCGAGATATATGTTAACTTTCCTCGAAGACGACTGGTAAAAGTCGAACGCGTGTCGCGAGATGTGTTCAATGTTGTATGAATTGAGTTCCATTATAATCATGTCAGTCATATAATAGAACGCATAATTGCCAATCGATCGCACATTTTCATTGCCATTTAATATCATAGATAACTGGTAAAATTTCGATTGAACTCCTATCGGAAATTTTTAAAAAATTGTATTTAATTGTAAGTATTTGTATAGTTTTAAAATTTTTTAATCAAAAAAAGATGTTTTGTCATATATTATATTAAATGTATTGAATTTGTCACCTTTTTTGTATAAACTTTATTCTTACGTGACAATTAAAAAATCATCATTTGTCACAAATAATTTCAACAATAAAGTTTAGTATTTATTCATTTGAATAGATTAAAAATAAGAAAATGGATTCATTTAATTACCATTGGATGTGGTAAATGCGTTGTCAGGTATGTCTTGTGGACCGTTCAACGAAAAATAAAGTTTCTCGAGATTAACGAGTGAACCAAAAGCTTTCAATGCCTGATAATCGCCATCAGAAGCGCCTGATATATTAGAAGCGCCCCAAATGTATATCTCTTTTAATTCATTGGTACTCGAATTAAACGCATTCACGTGTATTCTTGTTAGTCTTGAGTCGTCTTGAATGTTTATTCTTTCGAACGTTATATCACTAAAAACTTCTTCCTCTAGTTCTGTGATACTAGTATTTTCTAAATGCAAATTATAAAAGTTTTTTTCATCATTTTTCAAAGCAGCACTAATTTTCTTGAAGATTGGCTTCAAACTTGATGTTTCTCTTGTACATACTATAGAGGAGTAATTTCCAGCATTACATATGCACGGAAACGAAATTTCTTCTGCGGGACATGTAATTATAGCTTCGGATGTGTCAATCAATATATAGACAAATAGTAGCTTTAATATTGTTGAGCCTATTTTTAAACATTAAAATTAAATAATTAATCATAAATTTAATCCATTAATTATATCGTAATTTATCAGCTTTTAAACGATCGTAATTAATACAATTAACAAAAGTTTACTTACAGATAATATAGTTATACATCTTAACCCTTCAATTGATATTTTATGAAATAATCACAAACGTTTGTTTCTAACAGAAAAACTGCTTAATTTATGATTTTTAAATTGTTAATCACAAACAACACATTGGATTTTCTCATTTGCATTGCATTTCTATTTACTTATACTGTAATTGATAAGAATTATTTGCTGACAATAATTTGCGTAACAATTTTTTATCGTTTAGCCAATTCTAAGAAATAATTATGTTATAATTATTGTGGGATAATATAATTTAGCAAATGTTTTACTTTTAGGTGTAAAATTCAATTTTTAAAATCTTTAATTCATTACTTGAATTTAAATATGATTCTATTCGAACCGAAAAGCAAATTACAACTAATCATTTCTTAACAAATTTTAATTATTTTTACCTCAATATCGTATAAGTTTTTACATACATTTTCTCTAAAATATATATAATCCGCTCCAACATATATAAGTTGATCAACTTATTAATCACAATAGAATATTTTACAGTGTGTTAGAATCTTAAAATTTATTATGGGAGAAAGTTGGAGGTGTGTTGAGTTTGAAGGTTGACTTTTTGGTTTCTTTTTCTGTTGATATCTTGGTTTTTTTCGAATAATTTAATAAAAAAATTTTAAACATACGAAACAAATGGAATGAAAATGTACTGAAATTTATGTCACAATAAGACAATGTACTGATATTTATGTCACAAACAACATATTGGATTTTCTCGATTGCAATTCATTTTCTATTTATTCCGTGATAACAATTTTTATCGTTAAGTTAATTCATGAAAGGACCTGTGAGGTCGGTTCTTGGACTGTAAAAGTTATAACAGATAAGAAACAGTAGAGCTAACTGTTAGAAACTTTTTAAGTGACCAGATGTGCAACTTTTAAGATGTGTAAACAGCATAAAAAGTATGCGAAACTTTCGCCAACTTAACAACTGGACAGTTATTACCTGAAGAGAGAGTGAGTGCACTCTCAAAGCTATTGGCATTGATTTGAAATCAAAAAACTGTTTATTACACAAACATATTTAACTGATTTTACAACATAATTATTTCTAGTGCTCACTGTTATCTGGTTTTATTAATTTTTAAGATTTGTTGTGCTTTATTTAGTTAATAAACTTATAAAACGAAGTTCATGTTATTTGGTTAATAAAAATTAAAAAATTTACATCTTATATATTTAAAAGTAAAGACAAAAATCACGTGTTTTCAATAATAAATTAACAAGTATTAAATGTTTTAATTTCGTTTTATTGATTAAACTAAATCTGGTAAAAATTAAATTTGTTGTGTTTTATTTCGGTTAAGTTTTTAAAGCTGTAAACCGTGAGCACTAATAATTTCTAATGTATCAGTTAAAGGTTCCAATGGTTTGGTTTGTAATAGTTAACCCATGGTTTGGATCGGATTGGTTTCAATTTTTAAAATTTCTTTTGTTTTGGTTTGGTATATGATTTAGATCATAATTAAACAGAGGGGGTGCTTGCACAGGGTTGACCCCCCTAACGAAAAATCGAGATTTTCAAAAATAGTCGTTTAAATCCGATGAGTTTTTGAGACCCCTATAATTTTTGTCAAAAATTAGAAAAAAATTGTCGCTTAAATCCGGTGAGATTTGACACCCCTAAAAGTTTGAGAATCTTGAGTTGATCCCACCCTAGAGGTTTGGAGTCTGTGTAATTAAGGTTTTAGAATGAATAAACCATTAAACCATCATTGGTCATCTTATATTAGATTACAAAGCTTAAAATTTAGTTGTGATATACCCAATAGTTATTAATATTAAGTAGTTATATATAAAACACCAAAATAATACGTAATTTCATATATAAGATGACCATTGTTCTTATCACAAATCTGTCCCAAGATTTTTTCGAGTGTAGAAGTTTGTTTTATTCGATTTTTTTCGTATACACTCCTGAGCTATGCTCTAAACTAAAGTTGTCGTCGGTTAGACACTCGTCTAACCGAACCGAACCGCTAAATTTTTTTAAAAAAAATTAACCGAACCGATAAACCGCGGTTAAACCGCCAAACCGCCAGCTGATAAATTATTGCTTAAGTCTCATGATATACAAAAATAGTTTATTTTCACAAAATTTTAATCTTATAAA
>JAQIVF010000680.1:0-19230 GCA_034698365.1 Steganacarus magnus
TATTCTTTTATCTAATTTTCCTCAATTTATTCTTTTTATTCTTTTATATGTTTTTATGCGAAAATCCGCTCTTTAATCATAACTATCATTCCAAGGATGTTTTTGGCATTTTGAGAAATACTTGGATTTGTAAAAATGAGTAATAAATCTATTATTAAAATAAAATTATTGAGAAAATATGACAATGTTTTATGAGCACTTTAAATGTTTTCTAACTTATACTAATCAATATACTGGCAGATAACTAAATTATTACCAAAAATGTAAAATATAAATTCTATATCCATTTCATGTGTAATCAATTTATTTTGATAAAATTTCATCAAAATTTTATTATATTGAGTTTTAAAGCACGAACGCGAAGCAATGACAGTTACTCAATAAATCGCATTATCTTATTCGCCTATTTATTATTTAATACGCCAGCGAATACGTGTTATCGAGTCGCCCATTAAATTAGAGTATTTTACCAGAAATCAGAGCCGAACTATTACTGCACCAGAGAGTACAATATATGTGGAAAATAGCTGCATGGATCAAAGCAATTGAATGATAGAATGGAAAAACCAGACTTTTGCATATTAATTATTGAGAAACACGTTAAGTGTAACAATGAATAAGAATCACTTATCGTGTTTCTCAATAATTAATATGCAAAAGTCTAGTTTTTCCATTCCATCATTCAATTGCAATGTTCAATGACCAACAAACATTGCAACAAAGTCAGACTATAGCTAATCGACAATCTGTTGGCGCTGAACAACAGACTGAAAATTTAATTAAAGTTTTCAGTGAAATCACTAATGAGTGTTAAAATGATAATTTTTTTAATTTTTTTTTGTTTACAGAAGAATTTTGCGTGACTTTCTCTATATCGCGCCATTAGATTATTTGGCGAGACTTCATACTAAAGCAGGAGGCAGGACATGGGTTACAGTGTTTGAATCCGAGGGCACAAAATGTTTCGGTTGCACATTTCCGAAAACCGGACAGAATAGTAACCCTGCGTCGTCCAGAGAATAAATGTGTCACATATATGAACGAAGTATTCTACTCACCACCAAACGAATACTTTGCTGATAACGGCGTCAGTCTGGATATGGGTATCGCAATTATTTACACACATAAACAGAACACGGAATGATACCACTGAGCAGTACATCAGTGCCCGATTGGCAGCAGTAAATAATTGTAATGATTAAATGTACTGAAATATACTACAATGTGTGAATTGATAACCGATGAGAATACAAACAGAAGGAGCGAAGAATCCGTATATAAATAGAGAGAATGTATTATCATATTTATAGCATAAAGTTAATAAAACAAAATTATTCAGATAATAAAAATGAAAATTGGTATGTAGTAAAAGATTTTGTGCGTGCATTTAATATTAAATTAATTTTATATGGTTTAAAAGTATTATATTAAACTTTATTTTAGATCTTTGTATAACCATTATTATTGGCTGTTATTTATCTCGAATCACAGCTGAATGTCCATCAGAAGAGGCGTTACTTTCGTGTAAATGTGAAAATGATAATATCTCTTGTGGTGGCAGTAGTTATTATAACCTGAGAAATGTATTCGTGTCACTAAGCAGTGCTTTGCAAACTGAGGACAAACACTTCAATGAGTTTTATTTAAATAACACAGCGATTGATGAATTAGTAGAGAAAGTTTTCTATGACATCACGTTCCAGAGAATTATGATAGAAAACGCGTATAATTTGACAAAAATCAATACACACGCGTTCACATCAACCAATACATACGTCACTGAATTTTCTGTTCTGCGCACACCATATGGCAATAGTACTGAAGACAATAACATTTTCGGTTCGCTCAACCAAATGGTTAATATTGAATATATAAGGATTTATGACACATCTCTAACCTCTATTCCATCGAATGCTTTCACTGCACTCAATAACTTAACAACTTTACACATAATTAATAATTTCTTGCTTGAAACATTAGGCAATAACGCGTTTTATGAATTAAATTCTTTGACTACGCTCGGACTCGATGGCAATCCACTCGAAACTATTCCCGAACACGCATTCAATTTTCGTAATGCAAATAATAATACTTTACAAATCTTTTTGTGTCATATGCCACATATAAGTATAAACAGGTAACATAGAGTAATCAGTGAACGCTCTCATCAAATACTAATAAAAATCAAAAATTGTCTTGATTTTAGTTTTTCCAATGCAACGTTCAGTGCGATCAAAAGAGCATTTACTTTACATTTACAAGATGACAGGCAATTAAAATATTTGGACGAAAATATATTTAACCCGTTACTAGCAAATGGTAATCGGATTGAATTATATTATACACCACTAGAATGTGACTGCAGAATGCATTGGTTGTATGCGAATAAAGCGCAGTATCAAAGTTTACTAAGTGACGATATGTGTACTGATGGTAAATCTGTGTTCGCCGAAAGAGAAACATATTTTGATTGTAATGTTTAGTTTCTCTAATATATAATAAACATAAAGTTTATTGAAAGATTATTTGTAGAATTATTGAAATTAATATATAGTTTGGACTCACTATAGTGCAAATACATAATAGTAGCGTTTGATCTCTAATTAAAGAACTAAAATGAGAAAATTTTGTGTTTGTAAAAATATGAATTAAAAATTAATCTATAAACTGCTTGCAAACTATTTTAATTTAAAAGCGAATAGTTTTGGTTAGAATATAAAATAAAGTATTGATGTTAGCGAGTGATATAAAAAGTGCGATTTAGAATTCATATATATGTTTGTTGTCAAGTAATTTAATAGTCATATTTCTTTATTTTTATTCAAATTTTCGATCAGCATAAGTCGCAATCTCACGAAGTGTGTTATCATCGAAAAACGTTAAGCAAAATAAAAATAAAAAGTTTAACAAAAATCGTGTCTAAATTACATAAAATGTTGAAGTTTTATAAATTGCAAGAAAATGTAATTCACGGACGAAAAACTAAACTATATGTTGCCACTCAATACTAAAAAAAATAAAACTTATTTTTATTAATAAAGTTAATATTATTCTGAAGTATTTTTTATTTATTATGGATATTTTATTTATGCATAAATAAAATATTATCCATATATGACACACACAATTTGCTAATATGTTAAAAATAAGTCAGTAGTAGAAAATTTGTTATAGAGTTTACTAATCGTAAAACAAATTAATTCCTTGTAAAAAGCGAGAAAATTTATTTTAAAAGAAAAATAATTAGCTTTCTTCAGGAAAATATGCACAATAAATTCTGTTTTGACATCATTCCCGAAACTGATAGCATCACATTTTTTAGAAATCAAACTAAAAATAATGATAAAATTTTGAGAGTGGCTGAGAGTAAAGTAAGTTTTTATCAATTAATTGCTCAGTTTAAGCGTCAACTTTGCGGTACTTTAATCAAATTGATTGTTGAACTGTCGACAAAATACGGATACAGGTATTAACTTATAAAACACGGGTACGAACACTACTTATTTAATTCTTAACGTATATTTTTTATTCCAAAACATAAATAGCGTTATAAAAAAGAATGCCGATGTTATTGATGTAAAACAAGCCACCGATCTATTACTTGAAAATAAGTTAGACATTTATCTGCGTACCATTAATCACGGAAGTTTTGTCACTCATAATCAAAACTTAAAAATCACTCGACCAATCGATTTAATGGATGGCAATCACATCTATTCGATCCCAACGCATGAATTTTGGTCTGTATTCCGATATCTTCGCAGTTTTGACGCTTATGTTTGGCTCGCAACTGTGCTTTCTATATTAGTTATTCTACTTTTCACGCTACAACTCGAAAAGTCACTTTCGAAAGCTTTAGCTAACATTTGGTGCTATATTTCGGTATTACTATCCGAACCATTCCCTAGCAATGCATACCGCGCAGAAATAAAAATTTTACCGAACAGAATACTTCTGTCAGTTTGGTTATTATCGTGCACTGTATTATTAGCGGCGTTTTCTGGTGTGTTGCGTGGATTTTTCATGAAAATCGGCTCATCCAATGTTATCGATTCATTTCAGTCACTTTATGAACGCAATGAAGTGAAGATCATTGTTTGTCGAGGAAAATATTTTGAACAAAGCGTTCGAAAATTTAAAGATTCGGACCCATTTTTAGCAGCATTTAGTAATCGCTTAAAATACATTAAAGAATGGGAAATCGTTAAACCGAAAAGAGAATTCACAATTCAGTTAATCAATAGATTAAAAACGGGAAGATATGTACTGGTGATCAATAAGCGAGTAATGGATAGTGTAATGAATTCGAGAAGAAATAAGTGGAAGAGAATGCTTAGCGAAGAACTTCAAGTGTCGAATACTGGCATTGAACCGAAATTCTATTCTCTGCCCATTTCTAGCGCTAACACACAGTTTGAGATTGACATCAATAACTTGTTAGTAAATTTACTATTCGTTTCTATTTAGTATTATAGCACAACAAAAACTATAAAAAAATATGTGATTGAAACAACTGCTTAAAATCAGTATTTTATTTCAGAATACAATCTCTGGTTGAGAGTGGAATTTATCGTTACTGGATTACAAGCTCGCGATCGTTAGATGATGTAAGAAATGAATGGACAGAGAAATTTAAATTACGAGAAAAATATAGTTTCATGACATTTGATATGAATTGTCTAAAAGGCGTTTACTATCTATTGCTGATCGGTATCAGTGTTTCGGTCGCAGTCATACTCTGCGAAATAGTAATTTCATATGTGATTTTTATTTTTGCAATCTATTGTTAGATCAAATCAATAGTGTATTGAAATTGATTTTGAAAACCTTGCGGATGAGTGAGAGACAACACACGAAAAAAGATTTTTTTTTTGGTGAAAACAAGAAAATTTAGTTTTTAGGTTAAATTTATTAAAATGCTTTATCTAAATATTTTCGCTAATAAGTTACATAAAAAAACTATTTTTGTTAAAATTAATTGTGTGAGTATATTTCGCTTTAAAATAGAATACATATTTATAAAAAGTCTTAAAGTTTTTATAGCGATCGGTTTAAGTTTAGTTCAAAAGTATTTTCTTGGTTGCAGTTGATTACTGTAAAACATATTATTGCGAATGTATGCTTAACTTTATATACTGCTCATCATAATTATTAATAAAATTATTCGCTGAGAATGAATACTGTTCTGGTTATAACAAATGTATTTACATATGTTATACGTTTTTTGTATATAATAAATAAATTATATATTTTTTATTATAATATTTTAAAAATAAAAAGAACCTAAAACTTATTTATACTGGTTTTATTAGCAGTGTTTGCTCGCGAAAATATAGTTCTACAAACTTGGTTTATTAAAATGTAGATTTAATTAAAATTATTGAATGGTACAGCTGTAACTTGTTACAAATTTTAATTTAAAGCTGCATAACAGTTTTTTTTTTTAAATTTCAATGGAAATTCGGATAAAATCTACTCCAACCCCAGATTTCGATACAAAACCTTAGAGTATTAATGTAATCAATTTGGGCTTTAAGGTATGCATCAATTAACTTTTCCCTTATATATGTATTTTCTCAGATTTTAATCTATTAAATCAAAAAATTTATTAGCCCTAAAGTAAGATAGGGGTAAATAATTAAAGATGTTTACAGGTCGGGTAACCCATAGGTTTTACTCGTCGGGTTTGTAGTCGGGTCGATTCTGGTTGATATTTCTTAAACTCGGTTCGATTCTATTTATAAAAGTAAATTAACTAAAACCCGTTAATAACCCGATAAGCATAATTTTACTATATTATACGCATTAACATTTGTTTATCCTCTAAAATATTACATAATAATGCATGTTCAGCTTGCAATTACTAAGAATCTATACACTCGTTTAAGTTATTATTCGAATATTTTTAGAAACTACATGTTTCAATATGCATTAGTATTTTTAAAAAATTTTATTCCTTTGGATTTGTCACTGTTTGTCTAAACTTTCTTTTAAGCAAAAAAAATAATAATTATTTGTTTTGCAATTGTTATATTTTATGCTGATTTAGTAAAACTAAAATAAAATGTACAGGTAGTGAAATAAAAAATATATATTGCGTTAGTCCTGTATGGTTATTCTCAGAAATGAAATTTTTGGTAATATAATTTCTCTCACCTTAATTATACTCAAGAATAATATTCAAAAAATGTTTTAATATGTAATATATTTCAAAATTTTCTTTAAATTTTTCAACTTAATTAAAATTTCCAATTTAAAATAGCAATTAATGCTGTACATCTAAGATGTACATGGAATTTATTTCATTTTCTAATAAATTTATTTAATTCTTTATAGTTTAAATATTAAAATTTTTACTGCGCTACGCTTTCTAGTTATATTTCCAAAAACTTGTTTTATCTGTTTTCCCTATTATTTTAAAATAGTCAAAGCATTGCATTGCATTGCAATCTAGGATTTTGTGGAAATTATGGACGGGAGTGGTGGGAAAGGCATTTTAGCTCTGTGAGACTGGACCAACTAGAATTGATAATGTTATCTGCGGGAGGGAGTGGGAGTGGAAATATGAGATTTTTTGAACCTCTATTATAAATTTTTTTTATATTTTTGATCTGATTATAGATACTCAAGATTAATATTTGATAAATCTCGCAACTGGAGAATGATTTCAATAAAAACTCAAAAATATATAATAATTTCTGTATTTGTTATTTAAAAGTAAAGTTGTTGTCGGTTCAGTTTTAATACGGTTAAAACCGACAACTTTCTCAAATTAACTGTTTCGGTTTCATTAATTTTCAAGGTTAAAATTGCGGTTAAACCGCAAAACAGCCAATTGCAGAAAACATACAAAAATGGCTAAATTTCTCAAGAATAAATATGTAAATAAGAATAATCGACTCTTTTTCAACTTTTTAAAAACTTTCAAATCAGAATAATTATTTATTTATAATCAAAATAAGTTTCAATTCGTCTAAAGTAGTTTATAAGATTAAAAATTTTTGAAAAATTTATGTATTTTTGTATATTATGAGAGTTTTAAGCAATAATTTATCAGCTGGCGGTTTGGCGGTTTAAACCGCGGTTTAGCGGTTCGGTTATTTTTTAAAAAAAAGTTTTAGCGGTTCGGATCGGTTAGACAAGTGTCAAACCGACGATAACTTTATTTAAAAGAATTAATTTTTAGACTTTAATAAATATAGCAGTATAAGAAATAGATTATTAAACAAATAAAAATATTTGAAAGAATTATTAAATGTTATCAAAGTTTTTTGCTTATAAAATATAAAGAGCTTAATTTAAATTTATAGTGATAAATATTATAATAGTCTATTTCATACGGATTATGATGCATAGAATCTAAATAAAAGCTAAAAATATATAAAAATGTGAATATGATTAAAAGATTTATTAAAATTTGTTTGTAATACAGTTTATAGGCTTCTATAAACTATTTTCCTAACCCTTATAAACCATAAACCCCTACTAAAACCTAAAATTTTAAACAACTGACAAAAATTTAAAAAACATTTTAAAAACCACAAAATAATTAAAATTAGAAATAAAAATCTTTATTTTATCTTCAGTAAACCTAAAACAAGAACGAACATTCATATTGGCTCACTTTGATAAACATATGACATTAAAGTAATTAAGAAAGGCTCAAGATTACAATTTTTGAAATAATATTGTTCATAAAATAATAATAAAGATAGTAATACAAATAAATATTCTCTGCAAGCAATACTTTCAATAATTTAAACTAATAATTTTTCTTAACTTAAAAAGAATTGTTGTCATTTGTACTTTAGAGAATACACACAATAAATTGTTTCAGTCAGTGTTCAGTACTCGATCAGTTACGAAGATTTATGAAGCCAACAATTTAGGAGATTGTTGTTAAAATTTTTCTCAACTATAAATACTTTATATTACGCATTATTTAAACAAAAAATTTTCTTAACTTAAAAATATTGTTCAGAAAAATATAGGAATAGGAAAAACTTTTTTCATTTAACAATATAATTGAATTAAAAACTAATTAAACTAAAAATATTGTTATATAAAATTTCTTAAAAGTAAAATTTTATCACCAAAAAAGTCTCTTAAAGATTTTTCACCAAAAAAGCCTCCTGTCTTAAAAAATATTTCACCAAAAAAAACCTCCTATCAATAATTTTTTGTCCAAAAATGCCTCCTATCTTAAATTTTTCTTCACCAAAAAAACCTCCTACCTTAAAATTCCTTTAATAAAAAATAGTAAATTTCTTCTTTAAAAAAGCCTACTATCAACTGCGCACAGACAGACGGACAGACGGACAGACGGACATTGCAAATCCAATAGCTCATTGATTAAAATAAAGTGAGCTAAAAACAAGTGTACATAAAATTAAAAAGTTATTTTGATACGTTTTTGTATTTTAAAAATTAAAATAATTAAACTTAATTATAGAATTTTAAAAATAAATATAATTTTCTTATTGAAACTCAACACAATTTATTATAGTAGTAGAACGTGACAGAGATTGAGAGACAGAAAGATAGACAGAAAATATTAATTCAATATTTTAAGAGATAATGCTATAAAATTTAATTTGTTATCTATCCGCTAAGATTAGAGCAGTATAGAGCAGTTATTTAGCATATACTTTATATTATCAATTTATTATGCCATAGTATTTCAAAATTTTTTGTCTGAAAATTAATCAGACAATATATTGCCTGAAATATGTACCCATCAATTATAGTTTAATTTTTATTTAAAGATTTTCTAGTGGTTATTCTTTCAGATCTATGAAATATTTGTGTTTTGTAATTGAAATTCTGTTTAAACTTTTTTTAGCAAAATAAAATATATATAATTATTTGTTTTGCAATTCATTCCATAAGCTTAAAGTGATAAAATATCTAATTAACCAGAGAATTACGTGCTTGTATTATCAAATAATTAACATCCTATTATTTGTTGAAATGAATTTTGCACATAAAGGTATTTTTCATCGAGATTTAGTAAAGCAAATTAAACTAAAACAATATGTAGCCGCAGTGAAATATAAAAAATAAAGCGTCAATCCTGTTTAAAATTATGTGGTTTTTCTCAGAAATAAAATTTGTACTTATGATGCTTACAAAATTTAAGTCCAATTTGGAGATAAATGGGGACACAGTCCACGATTTAAAATATTTTTTTTCAGCTCTCTTTGTATGGATGAAGGAGAGCTTATGGATTTGACATCTGTCCGTCCGTCCGTCCGTCTGTTCGCAGTCCTCTTAAGTCCGAGAAGACTGGTACTTCCATGCTATATCTTTATACTTTATAACATACATGAGATAACTTAATATTCTGATTAATTATGACGTTAAAAAAATTACTATGAGTAACAATACGCTAAAGCAACAATTATTAAAACGCTTTTAACTTAATCCTAACAATACTTATGAAGTGAGCTCTATGAATGTATCGTTCTTGTTTTATTAAAGCAGAGATAAAAATTCTTATAGTAAAGTTCGTGCATTTATAACCGATGAGAATAAAAACAGAAGGCTCTATGAATAGTATATAAATAGAGAACTATTAAATTTTCTGATTAAAGTTAAAAAAAATAAGTTGTAATCATATTAAAAAATGAAAATTGGTATGTATTCAATGATTTTGAGCGTGCATTTAATTTAAATTTAATTTTATAGTTTTTAATTAATTTACTAAACTTTATCGCAGAGATTTGTATAATCATTATTATTGGCTGTTACTTATCTCAAACAACAGCTGAATGTCCATCAGCTGAAGTATTACTTCCGTGCATATGTGCAAGAAATATGAGAACTAGTATCTCTTGTGGTGGAAACAGTTATTATAACCTGAGAAATGTATTCGTCTCACTAAGCAGTGCTTTGAAAACTGAGGAAAAACACTTTGGAGATTTTTATTTCAGTAATACAGCGATTAATGAATTAGTAGAGAATGTGTTCTATGACATCACGTTCAATAGAATTTGGATCATTTCGGCGTACAATTTGACAAAAATAAATAGACATGCGTTCAATTCAACCAATAGTTACGTCGATCGCTTTCACTTTTATGACACTCCATATGGCAATATTACTGATGACAATAACATTTTCAATTCTTTCAACGATATGGTTAATATTGGGTTTATAGAGATTACGAACACATCTCTAACCTCTATTCCATCGAATGCTTTCTCTGCACTGAATAGCTTAGCAATATTATTTATTTCTAATAACCGCAATCTTAAAATGTTAGGCAATAACGCGTTTTATGAATTAAACTCTTTGGCTGCGCTTGATCTCCGTGGCAATGCATTCGAAACCATTCCCGAACACGCATTCAGTTTCCGTAATAGAAATTCAAACATCACTTTGTCTATCTCTTTAAGTGATTCACCAAATCTAAATACAAACAGGTAATAGAGAATAAGTCAAGGCTTTTATTAAATATAAATATATAATTTCTTGATTTTAGTTTTTCCAATGAAACGTTTACTACCATTAATAGAGTGTTTAGTTTGCATTTACGAAATGATACGCAACTAAAATATTTGGAGGAAAATCTATTTAACCCGGTGTTGGCAAATGGTAATAAAATTGATTTGTCTGATACACCACTAGAATGTGACTGTAGAATGAATTGGTTGTATACGAATAAAGCGGTTTATCAAAGTTTATTAACTCACGCCATCTGTACTGATGGAAAATCTGTATTCGCCGAAAGAGAAACAAATTTTAATTGTAATGTTTAGTTTTTAAAATACATATTATAATATGAATATAATTTAGTGGAACATTATTTGTAGAATTATTGAATTTATTTAACAAATTAAAAGTAAAAGTAATACTTGCTTTGAATCTGTTTTACTAAACTAACCATTTATAAATTAATGGTGACATTCTTCTTGCTTTGCGTATTCGATCACGTGATCAGTGCACTCATAAATTCAATGATATAATTGGTTGACCAACTTTTTATTCACTATCCTTGAGATATATATATATTTATATTGCCTAAATAAATGAAAGTTATTTTTAATGACATGACTCATTGTTTCAAATGTTTGGTCGCACTATAGTGCCTCTAAATATTTAATAGTAGTGTCATCTTTGATCTCTAATTAAATAACTAAAATGAAAAAAATTTGTCTGTAAAAATATGAATTAAAAATTATTCTACAAAATTCTTTCAAAAAATTTTTAATTTAAAATCGATAAGTTTTAGTTACAATTAATAAAGTATTTCTGTTAGCGTCTGATAATAAGTGCACATTTAGAATTCATATGTTTGTTACCTTGTTTTTTATAGTCAGAATTCTTTATTTTTATTATAAATTTTCAATCAGCATAAGTCTACGAAGAATAGCAAATGAAGTGTGTAGACAGTGTTATTGTCGAACCGTTAAGCAAAATAAACATAAGTTTAACAACAACTATCCTATATAGAAAAATCCAATTGTGTTTGTGTAAACCTTTATAGGCACTTACGTGAGGGCCCCACCACCACAACGCCTATGTACAGCGCACAAAATGGGTTTTCGATATGGTGCGCCCCCCCTACGGGAGTAGAGGTGGGATACTGATGAGCGGGAAGTTGAGTTCAGGGATCTTAAGTTCGCTGGTTCTGATGCGGTTTAGAAGACATGGATGGCAAAAATGGAGTGTGATATAAAAAAACTAAAATTTAAATAAACCCTACTCGTCGTCCACCTCACAGGCGGGCTTCTACTCTAGTTGTGTATAAAATACATAAAATGTTGAAGCTTTATAAATCACACAATAAACCATTACCACGAAATAAACCATATGTTGCCATTCAAACGCCTAACTATTAAAAAAATTGAAATTTATATTTTTATTATTTTTCTAATAATAATGTTAATATTATTCTGAAGTATTTTTTTAACATTATTTTTATATGATATGTTATTTTATTTTGCTAATAAATAATTTTATTTATGCAGACATGACAAATAAACAACTTACTAATAATACGTTAAAAATTAGTAAGTAGTAGTTTTGTTAGAGTTTGTATTAAATGTAAAATAAAAATTGCAAAAAAGCGAGAAAATCTATTATTTTAAAAGTAAAAAATATTACCTTTCGTTGGAAAATATGTATAATAAATTCTGTTTCGAAATTCACGAAAGTGAAGGCATCACATTTTTTAGAATTCAAAATATAAATAATGAGAAAATTTTAAGAATGGCTCAGAGTTTCGTAAATTTTTATCAACGGTTTAATCGGGGATTTATACTATATTAGCTCACAAAATGGCATATGACGAATTTTCTGTTCACATTTACCGATTATCCAAGTGGAGAGTATGCTGGTTTTACTATTGATATAATGGGGCATTTATACTATATAAAGTGGCATATGCCAGTTTTAGTATTGAAATCTACCGTTTAATACTTGCTCTTATCTTAAAATTTTTCACAAAAAAGCCTTCTATTATGACATTTTTTTACTAAAAAAGACTCCCATTTCGACATTTTTTTACTAAAAAAGCCTCCTATTTTGACATTTTTTCAGTAAAAAGCCATATATGCAATAAATTCTGTTTTGACATCACTCCCGAAATTGAAAGCATCACACTTTTTAGAAATCAAACTAAAAATAATGATAAAATTTTGAGAGTTGCTCAGAGTAAAGTAATTTTTTATCAATTAATTGCTCAGTTTAAACATCAACTTTGCGGTACATTAATCAAATTGATTGTTGAACTGTCGACAAAATACGGATACAGGTATTATAAAAGACAGATCAGAAAACTACTTATTTAATTCTTAACGTATTTTTTATTCCTTAACATAAATAGCGTTTTAAGAAATAATGCTAATGTTATTGTGAAGTGTTGCCACGGAAGTGTTGTCACGGAAGTGTTGTCACTCACAATAAAAACTTTAAAATTTTTTTGTTTCCAAATCGTTTTGGGTTACATAATAAAATCGAATGTGCAAAACTGTCATTTGAACAGATGTAAGGTATTTTTCAATATGCACTATTCACGGCCAATCATCTTACACCTCACACGCGATTTACTCATTGGCTCATAGTTATAAAATGATTATATTATAAATTCAAGCTAAACCTTTATCTTAAGGTATTCTAATTTTTTAAAATAGAACAACTTACGGTAAAATAATAATATATACAGTCAAAAAGTATTAATCACTTGTTTCTGTATTTTGATTCAAAAATTTACTAAACACTTTGAAATTAATTAATATTTTGTTCTTTGAAAAATGTAATTATCCACCTCCATAAATTTAGCCACCTTTACCCTCACTCTTTTCTTTTCTTTCTTTTAATATTCTTTTCCTTTGTCTTTCTTTTTTAGCTTCTAATTCCTCTGCCATAGCACCAACTCCTGCCACTACTGGCGCGGCAATTATTGCTGCTCCAACAACTGCTATTTTCGTTGCGTTATATGCTTGAGCTACCTGATCACTGTGTGATATATTGTATTTCCATTTCGTAACAACGTGTTCACAGTTTTTATACAATATATCGTATTCTATCTCGGAGAACAACATATTTCTGGCTTCTTTAACGGCTTGTTCGGGTGTTCTTCTTTCAAAATATTCATCTGGAAATATATGAGCTCTTTTTGACCATTTTTCCGATGTATTTTCCAAATTATTTATTCTACATGGTCGACCTTTAGCAACCTCCTCAAGTTTTGTCATTTCTACTACTCCAACAAGAACTTCTTTCTGCTTATTTCTACTCTGATCTTCAATTCCTGTTGGTTCATCTAATAAACGTTTTTCTCCAGTATTTCTCAAATGTATGACTGTTCCATCACCAGAATACATTCCCCAATGTACGTAACCTTCTCTTTGAAACTCTATGAGATCTCCTACTTGTACTTTCTTCAATAATTCATCAGAAGTAACATATCGCCCAGGATTTTCAATTGTAAGAGAGTCTAGATAATTTCGAAATTTATTTTTAAAATATGCATCTAAATAGAGAAACAGAAAAACAGATTATAGTGTTTAATCTCTGTAGCTTAATAAAAATGCTTATAGTGTTTTATAAAAAATTATTTTTCCGATTTAAATACAAAACAAATAAAAAATAAAAATTAGACGATTTAAAAACAAACTATTTAAGATTTTTTATTGAGACTTATCCAATCTTTATCATATTTAGCAATGTAATTACCAATATTTTCCCTTCTTCTAAGTTCTGAAATAGTTCTGTAGCAAGTTGTTGATGTAACTCTGGGATACGAAACAATCACCACTGCGATACACAGGTTTAGCGCATATAAAAATTTTAATAAAATTTTCATCTTCGCAAGTTTTTTTATAGTTCTAGCATAAAACAACAAAATCATAAAAACGTTTTGAATAAAATGAGCTCTGTATTTAAGTAGAGCTAAGAAAATTTAGTAATTATGTTATTCTCCTTTTAAGTTTTTAATTCAAATTTCAATAAAACAAAATAATTAAGTTTCAATTAAAATAGGAAATGTAATAGAAGTTTATGCTAAAAAAATAAAGAAACTTATAATATGCATTTAGAAAAGATTTTCTTGTGTTCTTTGTTCTTAGTTTTATGTCTAAATTAATAATTTAATAATATTTTTAATTAATGCATTATTAAATTAAGATTTTACAAAATGACCTTAATTATCTTATTTTTATATTAAAAATCTGATTATGAACTTTAAAAAATAATAAATATTTATCAAAGAAAATAATAAATGAATAATAAAAATTTATATTTGATTAACTTTCATGAATATGGTTTTTAAATTAAAGTTAAAATTTGTTTTTGTAAATACCATAAATTAGTTTTGAATTTTGTAAGTTAAGGTATATTATTCTAATTTAATCACAATAAATATTAAACAAAGAAAACAGGATTTTGACAAACCTTTAATTAGAAAATTGTACGTTCAATTGTTTTTAATTTAAAGCGAAACAAAAAAATAAAATTATCCTAAACTTCTTATTTTAAATAAATACAATTTTAAACTTTAATTATAAACAGCAATATTTTAAACAGCAATTATTTATACTGAATTGAGCTATGAATCACTTTAAATGTGTTGACAACATAATGTTGACACTTATCACAATAATAGTATATAAGCACAACTACCACACATCCTCATCATAAAAGACACTCATCGTTTGCGTATTTAGATTATGTCAGAAATTTCTCTTCTCATGGAGAAATAAATTTTTTTAATGAAACTAACACAGTTTTTTCTCCTATTTATCTAAATGATAATAAAAGTATAATAAATTCAACAGAAATTTTTTTCATTCAATATATTATCTTTTTATTTTAATTGTTTTGCTATTACAAAATCTTTTAACAATTTTAATTTAGTTAAGATATATAAATTGTAAAATTTCTTATTCTCGATAATCATTTTATTATTTATTTTCCAATTACCTGTAGCCAAATTTTAGTGATAACTTAACCATCAGTTTCATAAAAACTCCGCACACCGTGTTTTTGTTGTGAACAATCAAACCATAATAGGTTTGTGTTTGGGTGAGTAAAACGTACGACATTGCCATTGGTTTATACTTTGATTCGTAGAAAATGTTGTTGAATTGTTTTCGAATAAATCGAAACAAAATTTATTAGTAGTCATTCTAACTAAAGTAAGCCATTTTTTCTAAGCTGTTTGTAAATATATATTTAATGAGTGAATTATAAGGCATATACATTGTCCCTAATAAGTACGCGTAACGCAATTAATTGAAGTGTTTTTTTCATACATATTTTTCAATTCATCTTAATCCATATTTTATCAAAACTAATGAATTTTTTTTTCATTGTCTGTCCGTACGTGGAATTAAAATTACAATATCTTTTATATTTTTTTAATTTCGCTAATATTTATATATATTGTAAAATTTCATGTACTATTTAGTCATTTAAAGCATGTTTTTGCTTATTATTCGAACTCTTTTTCAATAGTACATCGATAATCTGAATTTAACGATATTAATGTTAATGCATGTTTTATAAATATATATTATCATTATTTCAATGTTAATCGATTCAAATCGCTTAGATATGACAAAATGTTATTTTATTGCTAAAATTAAATTTGTCAAAATTATTATTTAAGCATTAAATCACTAAATTTTAACCAAGTGTTTCAGTGTGCAATTTCTTTTACACTATAATCAAATAATTGTGTCATCTATTAGTAAATAAAGTAATTAAAATTTTAAAAGTTTTTGGATAAGTAATTTTTTCTTGAACTAAACAGTTCGCCATCTGTGGTGTAAAACAAAAAAAGAGAAAAGATTAAAAGTTTTTTTTAAAAAACTTTCTTATTTCTTTTTAAGATAATCAAATGTAATAATTGTGCACAAATTTCAACATCAAAATCATAATTTTCTGAGGTTTAGCGTAAATATTTTATTTTAAAAAAAGTTCAAGCACTTAAATCATTTAGGGATTACTCGTATTGTTTTCCTGGACACAGGAGTTTTTTGATAAAAAAAAAGATAGTAAACATTTATATCTGGAGAATTCAGAATAAATAGTTTTGATAGGCTTTACACAAAAGTGTTTTCCAAAGTATAATCTTCTTCTTCCAGTTTTTGGACAGCCATTGCTTAAAAGAATGCGCATATTATAAGAATTTATTGCTTTTTTCGTGATGCGTGTGATTACAAACAAAAATCAAATCAAAAAAAATTAAACATTTTGCAGATCAAAACAGATTTTAAGACAGAGAAAAAGCAAACGTAATAAAAAAGAGTTGTAAAACAGAAATTCTAATAGTAAAACATTTAATAATGTTTAATTCTGCCTGTCTGTGAGTAATTACAGTAAGTAAACTTTCTAGCGATAATGAATTATGCATATTTCCCCGTTTAAGAGCGGGAAACACAAAAATTTAAGTCAGTGATTTGCACGACAAAATTTACATTTTTTCTACCCGACTCTAATTTTAAAAAACTCAATTTAGAATATTTCGTATAGCTATTAATATGTTTGCATTGTAATAATGTTAATATCTAAATCCTTAACAATAAAAGTAAAAACTGTTATTTCATTCATCGGTTTACCTCTTTTTATAAAATATCAACATTTATTTATTTATTAGTATTTTAAAAAATAAAAATTATTATAGAATTAAAAAAGTTAAAATTCATTATTGAAACTCAACTCTATTCATTATTGGAGGAGAACGTGACAGAAATAGAGAGACTGACTGACAGACAGACAGAGAGAACATTTATTCATAATATTAAGAGATAAAGGCATAAAAATATAAATTCTTATCGCTTTATAAGTTAAGCAGTATAGAGGAGTTATTTAGCATATGTACTTTATTATCAATTTATTATTCAATTGTATTTCAAAATTTTTTATGCCTCTGAAAATTAATCAAAAAATATGTTGCATGCAATATATACGCATAATTTTTATTATATTTGAATTTTTAGTTAAAAATTCATTCAACTTTCTACACAAGTTAAAGTTAAGTAGTCATTCTTTCAGCTCTTCAAGAAATATCTGGCTTATGGATTTGGCACTGTCTGTCCAAACTATTTTTAGCAAAATAAAAAAAATTAATTATTTGTTTTGCAATTCGTTCCATAAGCTTAAAGTGATAAAATATATGCTTAGCCAGAGAATAAAGTTCTTGTTTTTTTTTAAATAATTAACATCCTATTGTTAGTTGTCGAAATAATAATTTTGAAGGTAAAAGTATTTTTTATCTCGATTTAGTAAAGCACAGTAAACTAAAATAAACTGCACACGTAGTGAAATATAAAAAATATAGCGTTAATCCTGTTTGAAATTATGTGGTTTTTCTAAGAATTTAAATTTGCACATATGATTCTAACCTTAATTATTCTCAAGATTAATATTCATTAAATGTCGCAACAAGTGAAATATTTTTAGACTCTAAATAAATACAGTAGTATTAGCAACAGATTATTAAATACATGAAAATGTTTGAAATCATCATTAATTTTTTATCTAACTTTATTGCATACAAAAGCTTAAGTTAAATTTTAGACCAATTCTAATTTAACACTTTGGAGGATATATGGGCACACAGTCGTCACGAACACCAATTTTAATAAAGCAGTGATTAAATTTAAACTAAATTTCGTGCATTGATAACCAATGAGAAAACAAACAGAAGGCGCGAGGAATCCATATATAAATAGAGAGAAAGTGTATTACATTTATATAAGTGATAGTTTAGCTTAAAGTTAATAAAATAAGTTGTACCCATAAGAAAAATGAAAATTGGTATGTATTCAATGATTTTGAGCGTGTATTTAATTTTAAGTTAATTTTATAGTTTTTAATTATTTTATTAAACTTTATCGCAGAGATTTGTGTAGCAATTATTATTGGCTGTTATTTATCTCAAACAACAGCCAAATGTCCATCCGCTGAGGTATTACTTCCGTGCAAATGCGAAAATAATGAAATCTCTTGTGGTGGCAGTAGTTATTATAACCTGAGAAATATATTCGTGTCACTAAGCAGTGCTTTGCAAACTGAGGACAAACATTTCAATTATTTTCTTTTCAATAACACAGCGATTGATGAATTGGTTGCGAATGTTTTCTATGACATCACGTTCAGCGTAATTGATATCCGTTTGGCGCACAACTTGACCAAAATCAATACACACGCGTTCACATCAACCAGTTATTACGTCAATCGATTTCATCTCCTGAGCACACCGTACGGCAATGTTACTGATGACAACAACATTTTCAATGCATTCAACCACATGGTTAATATTGCATTTATAGAGATTATGGGCACATCTTTAACCTCTATTCCTTCCAATGCTTTCACTGCACTCAATAATTTAGCAAATTTATACATACATGCAAACAGTCATCTTAAAACATTAGGCAATAACGTGTTTTATGAATTAAATTCATTGACTACGCTCGGACTCGATGACAATCCGGTTATTGAAACTTTTCCCGAACACGCTTTCAGTTTCCGTAATATAAACGCAGGCACTTTGAGCATCTATATGCGTGATATGCCGAAACTAAATATAAACAGGTAAGAGAATAGTCACTCAACAACGCTCTCATCAAACATTAATAAAAAAAAAAAAAATCTTCATTTCAGTTTTCCTGTTGGAACGTTCAGTACGATTAAGAGAGAGTTTATGCTATATTTTAATCGCGATTCACAAATAAAATATTTAGATAGCAGTATATATCGCAAGGTTGTAGCAAATGG
>JAQIVF010000681.1:0-19226 GCA_034698365.1 Steganacarus magnus
TTAAGTGTAACTTAACCGGTAAATATATTTTAAAGCGGCGGTCATTATCGGTCACCATCGGTCTTATAACCGGTAACAAACGTCTCTATGTTTCCAACAGTTTCGATTAACAGTTAACATTGTTTTAAAATTATTCATTTATATTAACATAAGTTAAAATTGAAAATTTAAAAATGTTACACATGTAACTTTTGCATCATTAAACTGTATGAACATTGGTTTTGCCATAACTTTATTTGAATATTAAATTAAACAAAAATTAATGCGTATTTAAATTAATTAAATTCTTTAATTTTGCACTATTACTTCTAATGTTATAATTAACATTCATTACTAACATTCATTTTTTGTAAACTAGAATTACTGTAAACATCTAAAATAAGTTAGCGAATTGTAGAATAAATTAAAATTCCACAATATAATTAAAATTCTGTTACTTGTTTTGCAATCGCTAAAAAATTGCTAACTTTCTTGTTTGATTTTCATTTAAAATTAATATTTATTTAATTTAAAGTTTTATGCGAAGAACATTTGTCATTTTTGTTATTTTGAATTTAGTCCCTCTTTTTTATAGGAGATTATTTATTTAATAATATTCGAATAGATATAAATTTGCCAGCATTTTTTTAGAAATATTATCTGAAAAAATAATGAAAACGCAGTAACGTTAGAATAAATCAATGTAAACTATAGATAACCTTATTATTAAAATTATTGTTAACTGCAGTTATTTTTCTTTCAGTTAATACTCTCGGAGGAAAATGTGGATTAAATTCTTCATTAACTTATAATTGCGCGAATAATAGATGCATAGATAAAAAATTAGGTTCGTATAACTAGTAATTTTAAATAATAATAATATAAGCTTAAAAATTATTATTTCATGTAATTTACAGAATGTGATGGAATCAACAACTGTGGCAACGAACACGACGAACACAATTGCGGTAATAATACTGATATAAAATTATAAAATTTAAAAGACTTAAAAAGCCAAAATTAAATAATAGTTTAAATTCAGATGACATTTATAACGCTGGGCAGAAAATCTTCAAAAATCTATTAAAAATTTATTGTAACACTGAAAATTCAATTATTTTGAATTTCACTTGAGCTCTAAATTTTCATTAATTCTTAAATTTATACGATCGAGACCATTATTTTATTTAGCATATAAAAATCTTATCCTTAAAATTCCTTAAATTTACTTAATTCTCAAGTCTTAAATAAAATTATTAATGATAAAGTTTAGTATTTGTCATATGATTATAAGCAATGTTAACTACGCTCAATTTTAAGAGTACTAATTGCTTTATATAGCCCGCGGTATTTATTTAGTATACCATTAGCCATTTTTGTAAAAAATTTAAATTTATAAGCCCTAAAAATTAAATTTTTGCACTCTTTGAACTCTTGCACGGCTACCGCTGCGCTATCTTACCTATAATTTAAAATAATAAACTATAAAAATTTTTGTTCAGAGATTTAATATAACAACCCGTACTCCGTTTATTTACCGCAAAACTATATTACATTTCGTATTTATAAATTTATAAGCTTTTACCATATTTGCGCATACAGTATAACGTATTTCTAGAATAATAAATGTGTTTTTAAACTTTACAGTTTATAACTTATCTCGCGTAAAGCACGCAAATCAAATATTTTGAAAATTTTTAATTAAATTAACATAACGGTTAAAACTTCAACCAAACTCAATCCCTGCTCGCAGTAAATATTGATTCATCAAAAACCACTCCAATGAGAATTTCGATAAAGTTCAAAATTAGACTTGAACTCGTTTTCGAGATATTTGAATTATTTATTAGATAATCTTAGTCTAACAATATTTGTAAAAGTGTATTCCCATTCTGGCAAATAAAATATATTTGAAAACTTTCTATGAAATACTGCTATTAAATAAACGATAAGCATAACGTATAAACTAACAGAAAATGTATCACATAAACAAATCTAGGCTCAACTTCGGAATCGACGATTGGGGTTTTCTTTTTTGTGACCACATTATCCGTTATGGTTATATTAGTTTTTGTTTTCATGTGTCGCACGAAGAAAACGCGTCATAAAATAGCGGTTCAAATCAGTAAAGTATACACAACTAGTGGAAGAAAAATATCGAATTTATTTGCTCCTGATTCAAGAAAACTATCAATTGATGGACAAAATCGAACTCAATCCACTCAAGAAATCAGTTATTCCGGTGTACCTGTAATTTGTGAATCTAATATTCAAACCCAAAATCAAATTACAAAAGTATACACAAGTCGTGGAAGAAAATTACCGAATATATTTGCTCCTGATTTAAGAAAACTATCATTTGATGGCGAAACCATAACTCAATCCACTCAAGAAATCAATTATTCAAGTGTACCAGTGATTTGTGAATCTAATAATCAAACCCAAAATATTAATATAACCATACAATAGCTAATATTAGAGATGTACTGCACTTTTCACTTTAGAAAGTTAGTCTTAAAAGTTCCTGATTAGCGAAGAGAAAAATTACCATTTAAATGCTCTCAAATATAGTGTTTTAACCATTAATATTTAATATAAATGATCTGACATGTGTGAGTCAATTCTATATTTTATGTAATCAATCAGGTAAATAAAGAATTCGACATATTATTCGTAAAAATTTTAAAAATAATTAAAAGTCGATGAAAGTAATGTAAATTTAACATTTCTCTATCAAAAAAGTACATCTCTATATATGTATAAGTTATATCAGGAATAGTGTTTACCATCTAAGAGTTTTACCATCTAATTACAACCTGTACGTTCATATAAGTTTTATTCACTTGAAGAATATATAAGCTATAAATATGAAGATATAAATATTTAGCTAAACTATGTAATTATAGCTGAATACTGTAAAGATTTTGCTTATTTGAAATTAAATTTCAGGATAAATATTAACTCTTTAATCCAATTAAAATAAACTCTAGTTATTTTAGATTAAAAACAAGTAAATATAAGGTATTTGGTAAAGAATTGATGAAAATAGAGAAGAATTATTGCAAAAAGAAAATATACACGTATATCCTTAAAAATATAAACTTACTTACAGTATAACCACTAATGTAAGCAAAAATAATTTTTATGTTCTGATTTATATGATTTTATTAAGCGATAAAAAATATTAATTATTAGAAACCAATTAAATGGCTAATCAGAGCAATATATTCACAATAGTTTAACGAACTCACTAAGCATTACAAAAAATTTAATTAATTTAAAGCTTAGAAAAGATATATGGTAACTATTTTTCACACTACCGCTAGGATATCACAGCATTAAATAAAGGTTAAAAAAGTTAGTTTGACAAAAAACAGTGTTAAGAAATTAAAACCATTATTTATTAAGTTAATATAAAAAAACAGTTGCATAAAACAATAGTAACAAAATAAAATATATTTCAGATATAGCTTAATGTGAACCTCTGTTATATATATATATTAAAAATTATACTTTAATCTTATATACATTAAATGTTAATGATTTAAGATTTATGATGAACTCTCTGCAGCGCAACGTAACACTTGTCATCATTGACATCAAACACACCAATTGGTCCGATTTCGCACTCAGCACACGCCAAATACTTAATATTTGCCACACTTTTGCTGAATGCCATATTTTCGAACTGAAACATATCGTTAACTAACCAAAAGTGTGATATCATTTCAGCGCTGTTCACGTCGTTTGCGTTCAGTGTCATCGATGGTAACGATTTCTAAAAATTCAACAAAATTTGCATAGTTTTAGAAAATAATTGCTATGCAAACAAATACCTGTATGTGAATAAAGAATGCGATATTAGGTCTTAATATAAGACAATCGCAATGTTCACAGTGTAATGATTTAGCGTTTTTGCGTTCACTGTCTATCAGTGAAGAATATGTGTCGCATATATCACATCTTGTATCCACAATTGACTGATCGCTGTCAGCACTAACACTACTAATTTCATTTGATTGTCGATCACTCATTTATTAAAATAAGTTAACGAAAACGAAAAAAGTTTTATCAATAAATAACAGTAATATATGATTATATGGTAAAACTATGCGGTATGTAATGTTATGGTATGCTATGTTATGCTATGCACTGTAATGTATGCAATCGTTGACACACTTACTGCTCACATATGATAAATAAGGAGCGGATTTTTCGGTTTTAACCGAACAATTTTTATGAGTTAAAACGGTTATAACGGTTATGAAGAACATTTGAGCTAAACTTTAAGAGAAAGTTTACTTAACCGAAAAAACCGAATTTCGAGGTTGCCGACTGAACAACCGAAATGAGATTTTTTAACCGAAATTCAATATTTTACAGTGGAAGTTGAACAAAATACTATAAATAGTTAAAAGATTAGAAACGTCATTAAAATATGATAAATTCATCATAAAAAACTGATTTGAAAATTGCACTTTAAATTAAAAATTTTTCAGCTTAATTTTATTACAAAATATGTTCAATTTGATTCAGACTAAATTATTCTCATGAAATAATATAATAATAATTAATTATGATAAAATAAAATTCTTTTCTTAAACAATTTGATAAAATTCGTTAACCGAAAAACTTAACCGAATCTGGTTACTTTTTTCAACCGATAACCGACCGAAATAAGACTTTTTTCTGACCGAAAATCTGCTCCTTAATGATAAACGTATGTTTTAAACATTTAAAATTATATCTGACATCTTGTGTTAAGTATTAGCACTAAAATTCACATTTAATTTTAGTGAAACATAATCGTTTATTTGATTTCATTAATCGATTAATTAATTTGTTTTAATCACACAATTGATATTATTATTAAATATTAAAATAATTTTAATCATTAATAAGTATTATAACTATAATGAGTTATTCAAATGGCAGTGAATCGAGTGGTTTACGTTCGTTTGTATCGGAATCTCAATTGGAAGAGAGACGTCAACGAAGACAAGAAGAGTGGAATAAAGTGAGAAAAGATGACGACCCCACCGGTATGGTATGGTTTTATAGTGTAATAATTATAATATTACCGCAAGTATGCAATCAAAATAAAACAAACATGATTTGAACGCTTCAATCAAAACCAAACATAATTTTATAAATACGTTCAATAAAATGAGCATAAAGTCAATGAATTAAATCCTAACTTGAATATAGTAAATATAAAATGCTGATAATCTGGTATATCAATTATTATTTTCTATAAATTTTAACTCACTTCTGTTCAATTGTTTAAGAATGACAATTTTTTCGCAATTAATAATTTTTTTTCGATCGCGATTAATAAATTTTGCGTCAAGAGTGCACTGATTTCTTTATATACTCTATTTCTTAGAAAAATAAAAATGCATACACAATATTTTTTAATACTGTAGTAATCAATATAATCGATAATTATAATAACTGAATTCTTATGGTGTCGTATATCAAATTCATTATAGAACCGCCAGAAGAAGTATATGATAGCAGAACGCTTTTTGATAGACTTAAAGAGCAACAAATAAAGAAACAGGAAGAATACGAAGAGTCAAAGAAATTAAAGCATTTGATAAAAGGTCTCGACAACGACGAGATATCGTTTCTGGAAATGGTTGACAACACGAAAATCGAAATTGAAACACAAAGATGGAAAGAAGAGGTGATTGCTATCGATGAGTATAAGAGAGCTGTCGTTCACTTGAGTGAAGAGGAGGAGGAAAAACGAATGCAAGAAATGAAAAAAGATATTTTACCACAAGTAAAAAATGATAAAAAACGGTTGAATGTAAATAATGATTTCAAAACAGTTAAAAAATCGCAATCAGCTCTTTTGGCGAATGTTGTTAAGAAGAGATCCAATTCAGACTCCAATGACGACAAAGCGGACAAAAAAGTAAAAATAGAAAATATAACAAGTGATGATAAGGTTTTACAAAATGCTAATCCGATTGGCGAAAGCACGTCAACCAACGCTCGTCTCGAAACAAATGGTAACAATAGAGTAGTTAAATGTATTGGTATATTACCGGGTGTCGGGTATTATGCGAGCAGTGATAGCAGTGATTCAGAAAACTCGTCGAACAGCGAAAACGATCGACACGATGAGGTGATGAGTGGTTTTAAACTAATTGTGCGCAAAAAGCGTGTCACCCCTGAGGCAAAGACTAGCGCTTCACAAGCAGTCGAATAACGAGAAACGCATTTAGAAACTATGTCAACAAACTTACTTCTAAACATTATTTTGTTGTCTATTATTTTGTACATTAATATACTATTGATTTTCTACATATATAGTTAGAATAATAATAATAATAATCATATTGCCATAAAGAGTAAGACATTAAGACATAATTTATAGTTTAATCTGGATGTGGCGGATGTGCAGTGTCTCCAGGATAGTCCTGCTCAAACCTCTCCACGTATTCCCTCTTTCTTGACTCTCTTCTGGCCATATAGAACGGATATCTCGCTCTCTCGTATGCGTGCCAGTTATCCAAATGCCAATCGCCATAATCAAGATATCTCTCATAACAGACACCTCCCGGAGAATATGTGAAATACTTGGGCTGCGGATGCAAGTTTTGAAACCACTCGTTCTCTCCCTCTTCCAGTAACATCTTTGCGACTCTCATGTCTCGAATGTGTCGATTCTCCTCGAATCGCCCTCTAATTATCGCGCATTCGTACCGGATTTCAGCACTAAATTTGTTTTAAATACAATTATATATAAAAATACATATATCACTACATATATCACTTACATGTTATATCTCCACGCTTCTGCGTCTCTGCACATTCGCTTGTAGAGACTCTGCACTTTTCTTGTGTGTGAAATCAATTCACGTCTCAAGTAAGCGGCGTGAGCTATACTCGATATCGGCATTTCTATTAACGAACTATTTTCTCAATAATATCATATAACAGATTAACAATTGCTGATTGTTTGTACACAAATACAGCATAACATTAATACCATGTGTTCAATAATAATATATTTTGAATGATACCAGCTTACCATTTCACTGGAGAAAACTCACCACAATGTACTGTACTTTAATCGACTATAACTTTTTATATTATTTATTATCTGCATATAGTAAGTTATTCGCAAATTTCAGAAATTCGTAAAAAAATATTTTAATACTGTATAGAGAAATCTAATATTTTTTTCCTAATAAATACTAACTTTAATGCTTTTTTTTAATAAGTAATAAATATATTTTAGTTATTACTAGCATACACGAAAAAACCTTTACGATAAATTAATTTCTACTTTATAAATTCAATTAATCTATATGTGAACGCCTATAAATGACATCTACATTAGTTTATTTTGATTTTGATTTTAAAACACTTATAAAATAATATATAACTTTTAGTGTAAAAACCAACGTATTAAAACTCAAAAATAATTTTCAAAAGTAAAACAAGAAACATTTAATAATGAAAAATTAAATTAAATAGACGTAATAACCATTCATTTTCTTTGTGAAATTTAAATAATTTCGAGAAATGTTTTGTTGGCTTTTGTTTGGTTTGGGTTTGTTTATAATTTTATTTGCATCGTTTGGATTGGAAATTATTTTTAATTAATGGTTAGGTTTCTTTGCCGTATATTAATATAAAATACATTAAAATAAACTAAACATCATTATCATTCGATTAATCTCAAAAGTATAAACCACATAGCAGTTCTGGAGATGCTGATAGCTTAGTGAAATGAGTGACAAATAAACTGTTAAAGGGCTGTAAGTGTTTGTAAATGATTTAAAATTGTGCTTTCTTTAGGATGAGAACCCAACTCTTCACAATGTAGGTAAGAGAAGTGATATCTAACAGTTCTGGGCTCTATAGACGGGGTAATTTTGAAGTGGTTATGGACGTATGTACGCGCTTACAGTAATTTGTTTAAAGTTTGGGTATTCTTTGGACTTATTCCAATCTAAATCAAAAAGGTGTTATTGCTTTATTTTATTGATTATTTTATTTTATAAATTATAGTTATGTTTATGTATATCTAATATTTCAAGTACCTATTCTAAAATTTATTAAACAACTTAAATTCGAATTCATCGAAATTTATTTTGAATACTTATTAGACTATTGCATTGCACTGATTAATTTTAAAAATAAGCATATTTAAAATAACTATGGCTGAAATACCAAACATTAAATATTTTTGCATATTTGATGGATTCGAAGAATTATTCGATATTTAGAGAATAAATTGAAAGTCATTTAAGGAAACATTCAATACATCCTTATATTGGGACAATTGTATAATAATTGAATCAACGAGTCTTGCATATCAAGAAAACTTGTTCATTTCAATTAATGAACGTTGCTTTAATTTACACAATAATGCAATAAATTTTAAAGATTGTTTGGTTTGAATTTTTTTTACTGTTACATTAATTAACGCATTTAAGTTATGTCTTTATTGATACATCAAATAAATGAAGACTTTAGAACTTACGCAGTTAGAAGTGTTATTGTCAAACAATATCCTACGACAGAAAGAGGGGAAAACAATTTTGGACATGGAAATTCAACTTTATAATCTTATTTACTTTATTATACATTTCTTTATTTTTGATATTATTTATATTATCAGTAATAAGTATTATTTATACGTTGTTGGCTCAAAATTCTAAGGTCCGAATATTTTAATAAATCAATTTGAATGAATTTTTGGAAGTTTTTCGATTTAAAACTCAAGAATATACATCCTTTACTATTCTTATGTATCGTTTTACTTAGTATAAATCTCTGTATTTTTTTTCAATTTTTGAGTCTAAGTGTTAATGAGCCTAATTAGTTAATGAGCGTTAATGAGTTAATAAGTCTAAGAAATAAAGTTTGTTAGAGCGCAGTAAAAAAGGTTTTACGCTAAATGAATTTTTTGCGGTTTTTGTAGGACAATGCGAACTCTCAAGTTGATAGAGTCTCAACTCTACAATATTTAACGTATCGCAAAAAAGCAAGTGTTAACCATAAATTTGAAAATCTCGAAAACATTACCACATATTCACAAATTTTCTTAATTTCGTTGATTTTATGACACAGAATCTATTAGAAACCAAAATGTGAACTTTATTTATTAATTCAACAAGTTTTTTGGGTTAGAAATTGCAAATCCAACCCTAACGGAGTATTTAAAAGTGAATGGATTGAGTAAATTAATCGAAATATTGTTCGGAATGGAGTGAAATAAAAAATATCACACTGGAGATTGGCTTGAGTTAAAAAAATTTCAATGGTGTGTTTGGTTCATTAAAGTGATTATAGAATGAAAGTTCCATAATTCGGCTTATTATATAAAATTTTAAGATTTAAAAAAAAATAAGTACGTTTGACACATAAGTTTTAAAAGCGAAATTAATTTATTATGCAATTTTTAAAACTAAAGTACTGTATACTGTAAAATAAAACTTGTGTGTTAGTATAACTGAAAAGATAAAACTAATAAATATTGTTTGGAATGGAGTTCGTAAAAAACTCTGACTGAGTTAATTGGAGTAATTTGGTAATAGTCTTGGTTTTCTAATGTAGATGTTATCGAGTTGGAGTAAATATTTTCATGATTTTCGAACTCTACTGTGTAATTATAGAAAATAATCTTAAATTGAAAAAGTTTTATACTATGCTATAGCATAATATATGCATAAAAATAAATTTAATAGAAAACTAACAAATTATTTAAATTAGATAAACTATGATCTAATTTTAATTAAAATTACACATTTAATTTTTAAGTTTAGAAATGTTTATCGAGAAAAATTGTGAAATAAACAAAAAAAATATTGATTGATTAAGTTTATATTAGTTTTAGTTTAGTTTATACTTTATTTAAGTTCTATTAATACATTAATACGACAGAAAAATATATGAGAAGGAAATGATGTTATATATTATAAATGATTGAAATACAATAAATATATAATATTATATGATATTATCAAATTAAAGATACATTTCTGCAAACATTTCCACACACATGTATGTGTGTACGGTATGTGTGTGTTATAGAGTTATGTTATTGGTAGGGATAGGATTTTTTGGTAACAAAAAGTATTAAATTTGGTGGTAAAATGGTAACAAAAAATATACTAATTTTGTAAATATTCGGTAAAGTTATTTTTCAAGTTTTTACTAAATTATATTGACAGTACGAATTGTGTGCACAATTTATGAAATAATTTTTTAATATGTGGTCAAAATTCGTCTGATTTAAGCGAAAATTTTTCACTTTTTGGCCAAAAATTTCAGGGGTCTCAAAAACTCATCGGATTTAAACGACAATTTTTTGACAAAAAAAATACTAAATTTGGTAAAATTTGGTAAAATAAAACTTCGTTAAAAGACTTGTATTGTGTTGTTATATTATCCTAGAAAGTTTTAAACCAATCGGAATAAGCAATAATAATTGGTATAATTACCGAATTATCCTATCCTTAGTTATTGGTTAGGAGTGGGTGGAGATGTAACTGATATGTGTGTGAGACGAGTACGAGTTTGCATCTGCACTACAGAACTGTATGCACGCATACTATGCAGGCATTCATTCGATACTAGCGATAGTTTTGATGCTATTTCTGAGAAAACCAAAACGCATACCAAACATCAAAATGTAATCAACACTGAAAATCATATGTATATTTATTTTGTTATTGTATTGCTATTTGTATACTTCATTTAATTCTAGCCAAAATAAAACTATTAATTAATCGCATTTGTTGTTGTAGTTTTATGAATAGCTAAACAAAACGTATGAAAATGTCAATTAAGGGTTCGCTTACTAAAGAACTGTCAGGTAAGGCACTTCTAATATATATGTTTATTATGGTTTGAGTTGAAAAAATCAATTAACTATACATTTCCGTAATGTTGTACTGCTTATCGCGTCAGAATTGAATCACAAAACCAAAACCCAACCTTTTCCGAGAAAACTCATGTTTTTCTTAATGAGAAAAACAAATGATGTAAAACAGCACAACATCGGCAACTAATTTAATAAACGAAATACTTATTTGGTTATATTTAGAGATTTTTTGGTGTGTGTTTATAACTTTTCAATTTAATCTCTTAGGATATTTGTGTGCAGAGGGTTTTTTTTGCTACACTTTTATTTAAAGTTGCAATGATAAGCTTATTTACACAATTTTTTGCGATTATTTTAATTTAAGAGTTAAAAACACAAATTAACTGAAGCGTTTATTAACGCATTTATTACTGGTCATTCACTTTATTTACAAGTTTGACATGTTATGAAGTCATGCATTTAAAATATATATTACATTAATATTGATATTTAAAAATAGACTTATTATTGTCATTTGTTTTGTGACTTCGAACAAGTTGTTTGCAGAAAATTGTTTCGCGTTAATATTTTAGATAATTAAAACCATGTATTTTACAAGTAAGAATTAATTTATAATAATTATTTACTGCATCGTAACAGCATTTTAATTTTTCAGTTACAAAGGAATGTGTAAAAAATAATAAGCAGTTTATTCAGTCAGTCATTCATTTAATGCTTTTTTTACTTGTTTTAAATAAATATTTCACTGTAAGTGGCATTCACTCTGAGTTAATTTTTTTTGTAAAAATTTGTTTGCAGAAAGTGTAACGACACTACTCGGACATAGTGTTAAAATATCTCTGAAGTGTTTGGTTAAAATGGAGATTAAAGCCGATAAAACCGAGAACAAGATATTAGCGTTCACTGCCTGTCGTTTATTCATATTATCGGCAAAAGTTCCAACAAAAATCGAGATGACATTCCACTATTTAGACATTAATTCAATCGAAAGTAAGCGCAAAAACCAATTGACTATTGGCGTCAACACTGAAAACAAGAGCTACACCTTCTATTCGGTCGATTCAAACAATGGCGAAGAAATCAATTTAATGATAATCCAATTGGGAACAGCTTTGAAGACATTATTCCCACAAATACCTCTTGAATCGTTTATACGTAAAATAGAAGTCGAACCAATAAGTCGATTGCAGGCAATGATTGATTACAACCATACGGTTGAAGAAAGAGCCAGAATCAACTCAATCGAAACGCCTTGCGGAGGATTTTCAACTCAATACGCGTGTCTTTGCGATTATTTTTGTACCCCATATCGCGAGGTAATTGAAAAATTATATTTTTAAATATTAATGATAAATTAATAATATTTGACACAATGACAGGAAGTTGCGTGGGATGTCGATACGATTTACTGCACGCATAACAACACTGAACTATCACTTCTCGATTTCGAGCATTTGGACACTAAAGAATTGGTGCCAATTATTGCCGCATTGAGTTATAATGGTTGGTTTACTAAATTTCGTGCCAGTAATGTTAAAATTTTTACCGCATCGAGTCATGCGTCCAATGATGTCGCGGAACAAATTATTAATTTGCTAAAACGATCGACGGTTTTAGAGGAGATATATTTAGATAACACTGGCTTAAGAGCTGATTTTGTGAATAAACTTTTCTTAGCATTACTTTCAAACAGTCAGTCGTCTTTACATGTAATCGATTTGTCAAACAACACCATTGAAGACAAAGGACTGAAAAGTTTGTGCGGTTTTGTTGCAAAAGCTTCTCTTGGAACCGGTTTATCGGACGACAATAATCATATTTCGACAAAATTATACAAAGGACTAATTCATCTTAACTTATCTCATAATGGTTTGACAGCGAAAGGAATATCAGATTTGTCAGACGCGTTATCTCTCAACAAAACAATGTCATCCACTTTAACCTATCTTAATCTTAGCGAAAATATTTTAAAAGATGATGTAAATGTGAGTTGAAATGTGATGCACATTAATATTCTTTGATTTTGTTGGATTAATTTTTCTTCTTGTTTGGATAGAAACTGTACAATTTTTTAGCACAACCAAACAATTTAATTCATCTCGATTTATCTGCCACTGAGTGTTGTTTAGACACTGCTTTTGGCGCTCTTTTAAGAGGATGTACACAAAAGTTAACGCATTTAAATTTATCTCGAAATCAATTTAGTAGTAAAAAGAGTCATAAAGATGTGAACGTTCCGCCGTCATTCAAAACTTTTTTCTCGTCCGCACTCGCGCTTAAAACCCTTAATCTATCGCTAAATAAACTTCCGTCTGAAGCACTTAAGGCAATGTTATTAGGTTTTGCTTGCAATGAGTTGGCAACAGATGTACGCATAAATTTAAGCTCAAACGATTTAAAATCAAGTGGTGCTACTGTTTTAGAATTTGCTTTGTGTGGTATTCGTTGTATTAGTGGATTGGACTTAAGTGATAATGGGTTTGACAGCGATGTCTCTAATGTTATTAATGCCATCAGCAAAAACAAATCTATTAAATATTTATCGATTGGAAAAAATTTCAATAATATTAAGTTGAAGTATGTTTTTTTTATTTATTAGTGTATTTGCACCAAAAAATTAAGAAAAATATTTTTCATTTAATTTTGTTTGCAGACACATGTCTAGAGTTCTTGAATCACTGGTCCAGTTATTACAAGACGAAGATAGTGTATTAGAGTCTTTATCAATTGTGGATTCAAAATTACGAAACGACACATGTCTCGTAATTAACGCTTTAGGATCTAATCAATCACTTGTCAATATTGATGTCACTGGTATTACTATTTATTTATAAATTATACGTATATTGATTTTTTAAATTTTAAATTAGGCAATCAAATGGGTTTATCTGGTGCTCGAACTTTAGCGAAAGCTATTCAAGTGAATACTAAACTAGAAACAATTTATATGGACCGTAATTTGATACCAACTTCTGGTTTCATCGATATTGCATATTCTCTTGAGAGAAATTATAGTCTTAAATATATGCCGGTACCCGTTCAAGATGTGCAGCTCGCTATGATTAAGCTTCCGGAGAGAACTGAAGCAGCAATAACTAAAATCCAAGAACTCGTGCGCCGAAATAATTTGCCACAATCTTTATTACGCAATACTCGCCTTTACGGGCATCACATGCCAATTGATGCCAGTGTGTTCCATGTGATCGATAAGTTGACATTCAATTTACAAGAAATAATAACCAATGCTTCCATGACAGAAAATAGAAAAGTGAACGAAACTTTTGAGATGAATGAAGATGACTTGATAAAAGCTGAACGGTATTTAAAAGATGCTACTAATGCCAAACATCTTATATCGCGTTTGACCAAACAATTCATTTATCCGGAAATATCTTCAGAAACCGGTCGCAGGTTCTCTACGTTTCATGTTTGCAAACCAATCGAAGCAAATCTCGTTGAATTTGCTTACGAGTTGAAAAACACTTTTGAAGCGCATGTTAATAATGTAATCACATCTATGATCGAATGCGTTCAGGAACAGTGTCCGCACATTATATCCGACAGTGATAAGCTTCAAAGTGAATTACAGCGTGTGTTTAATAATGCCACAACTTCGCCATTACTTCCTTCGTTGAACTATTTTCAAACGTGCTTAACTGATAATATCGGCGCACATATTACTGCCAAATTCGAAGAAATGCTTCACGGAATTGTCACTCAGATTTGTGATAAAGTGTTAACAGAAGTGAGCGAATGCTTGTCTTTTGTTCAAAGAGCTCTTACTGGACAGGAGCAGAAACTTGGAAGCAGTCAAAGAAGTTCAACACCAGATGTGTTGCGGAGCAGAACGTGGATTGAGACCAGTAATTCGCGCGATTCATCGACCGAAGCAAATCTTTCACTCGACGAAAATATCGATGAGCGCGAATCAACAATAGTAAGTTTGAATTTTTCTAGCATTAATCTAAGTGTTTAATTGAAATTGTTATAAATTTTGCGCTTTCACTAAAAGTGGTTGGCTTGGCTTAATTTAGTGAGTACTCTCAAACATATTCTTAAAACTATACCTTTAGTAATAGAGTAATAAATAGAGTAATAGTGTTTGATATATTAATTGTTTTTGATCACTTCGTTCTAATAATAGGCGACACCAAAGCAACAAACACAGAAAAGGCAAAGTTTGTATGTGCGAAGACTGCGACCACAATCAGTTCTCGATGGATTAACAGCTGATGATATTCCAGATTTATTGCCTAAACCTGAAAGTTCAAACAGTGGCTCAATTGATTCTAGTCTGTTGGCTTCAACAAGTAGTGATAAATTGGAACATTTAGGAAAATCGCGACCAAAGAAGCCTAAAACTCGTGCGCCGACGCGAGCAAATGTGACCTCTAGTGCCCATAACGCCAAAATTGAGAAGATTAGTCCTAAAGTTATTGAGGCAACCAGTAATGAAAGTGAAAAATTGGATGAAGGTTTAGATAGTTTTTTTAAAAAATCAGCAGAAATCGCACAAAAACCATATGTCCAACCGAAGGGTATTTTTAAAAGATTTGGGGTTAAATCTGATCATCATTCTAACACAAAACATACCTCAGAAGATATTAAAAAGAAAGGCATCGCAGAAGAGAGTAGTAATTCGATCACATCGCAGACATCTCTCATTTATAGCGATGAAGTGACGCGTTCGCGATCGTCACCTAATCTCGGAAATAAGAAGCACACCGTTTCGATTGTTGCGCGAAATATTTCTCCGGGCGCTGAAGAAATATCTAATATATTCGAGTCCATAGAAAAAGTAACGAGTCCTGTAACAACAGAACGTGCAGATTTGTTGGCAGAAATGAAAGCCAAGCAACGCTCTAAAGCCACGACACCGACGCCTCTCATTACGGCAAACACCGCTCCAGTTATTGAAACGGATATTTCAAACAACAACAACAATAATAATAATAATAATATTTCAAATTCAAGTCAATTACAAGGCGTTAAGTTAAGAGCAACAGTATTTGGTGATGTTATGAAATCTCCGAATAAACTTCATAACACTGGTAATGAAGATTCTATATTACAGAATGAATCGATTCGATCATCGTTTCCCAGACAATCAGCACCTCCTATCTTAAAACAACGACCAAAATCAGTTGTGGGACTATTGGGCGCTAAATTTGAGTTAAGTTCAACGCAGAGAGAAGTTAACATAGATAGCAATGATATTAATGAAATTAGTTTAAGTTCGGATAAAAATGATGAGTTGAGTCAAGTCAAGAAATCGAGCGCAGTTTTTATAAAGCCACGCACTTTTTCAAATTCTTCCTCTTCATCTCTCCCTAAATAATTATCTATAATAGTGCCAATCATCTGATTTTGATTATTCTTTTTGTTTTTTATTATTACTTAATATAACACATGTTAACGATCTCTATCGATCTCCCACTTTTTTCTAATAACCGTTTTCTTCTGACATATTTTGTTGAACAAAGCTTAAGAATTTATTTTATGCTCACTTTAGTATTATTCAGAGTGTTTTTAACAAATTCTAAGCATATAGGATAATGGGAACATAGGATATAAATTTAGTTAAAATGAAAATATTTTCAAGTGTATTATACAAAATTTAGACGCGCGCTCTGAATGTTACTTTTAGGTCCATATGATTGCAATTTTTCAAGTTATGCAAAATACATATAAACGTAAAACAAATGAAAAATATCAGGCGTTAACTATATTAGTAAAAATAAATGAATGTACAATTTAATTGATATAAACTGGTGTTTGTAGTTTTAATCTGATAAAAAATAAATCATTTGTATACCATTTTTTAAACAATGTTATATTTTATTATGTAATTTTTTATAATTATTAATTTACAAAAAAATTATAGGTGTTTTTCAGTGAACTTATTTTGATTTTCAATTCGTGTTTAGCATGAAAATGTTGAAAATGTTAAAAATGTGTAATGTATAGAATGTGAGTGAGAATTTTTTTAATCATATTATATACAATAGTTTCTCATATTTATGATAGAAATCAAATTAAAGAATTATTTGAATCAATTTTTGTAATTATTTTATTCGGTGATAAACCAGAAACTATTTCGTCTATATTTTCTTGAATATCGTCGCTCTAAAAAAAGAAGACATTATTTTAATTATAAGGGTATGTTATTTGAAAAACGCGTAACTTGAAAATTTGGGTAACTTTATTTAAAACAAAAACAAATTTAATTAACAATCGGGTGTTACGCGTTTTTTCTAGGGTTATATGATTTATTTTTATGAATTTTTTAGAAAACGTTTCATATTAATTGTTCGTGAGTTTAAATTTTTGGATTTGGGTACACTAAGTGTCTTAAGGCAACCAATTTAAATTCTTATGGTAAAAATTGTAAATAAAACGGGAACAAAATATATAAACATTTCTTCAGATAAAATATAACGTGTTTTTAACCAGTTTTTTCTTTAATAACTTTTTCGTATATTATTTTAAAAAGAAACTATACAACTATATATTGTATATTTGTTTAAAGCTAAGACACCGGAAAATTCTATGTATTAATTTACGGTAATAACTATTATCTTTTAAATATCGCTCAAATCTTCAATCTTTATTACACAAACTAAAGACAACTTCTTATTATACTCTCAAAAAACTAAATTACATAATAATAATTTATGAATTAGAAGTGTAACAATAATATGATAATTGCCTAACGTTAAAATTTTTCTACAAATAATTGAATACACCTTAATATTCATTATGAGAAAATCTCGTTGAATAAATTTTCTAATTTTATATAAATAGAATATATAATTTACTCACTTTATTTAAAATAATCGTTGGAACAGAAATATTAACAGCATCCGAGTCTTCAGATACGGTTGCGATTCGAAGCGGAGATTTGTCGGATAACTTTAAACCGAATTCCGAGCTTTTAATCGACTCATTGATACCAATTTTACGCAACGCTTCGCGCATTAGGTTTTGATTATATAAACGCAAATCTAAGTCGTATTGACGTATACTTTCAAAACTATTGACATTCATGTCGTGAAACACGCGATCGACGACATCAACAAAATCATTATTAGATCTCAATTCACTGGTATCACTCAATTGTCGCAATTTGAGACACATTTCTCGCAGATATTCGCACGTAATGTCAACTAATATATCAATAATCGATTCGGTTGTGGTGTCGTAACCGTAATGATAGATTATAACAATCAAAGCTCTGCGAACGAGTTGTTTGACAGCCAAACCATTTATATTAACATTTCTCGGTATAACCACGTCTGGCAATGGTTTTGATGGCATTAATTGCGGCAAACTTTCGCGACTTAGAAGAGAATCACTGCTTAATTGTCGTATAAATTGAAGCAATTGAATTGAGTGTAACATAACTGGATTACCAATCGGTATATCACTGACACGAATATCCAAGTAATCGGCGTTCAAATCACTTCTTTTAAATAGAAAATTTGTTTTGTTTATATCGGCGATCAGTGGTCTCAGTTTAGTGATCTCTGCTCTCTCGACAGCAACGATACCAGAATCGGCATCTGTTTCAGTCCACGGCCTCATTTCACCCCAATATTCGCCACTGTTTTCCATTTATTTGTATCAATTAAGAAATAGATGCATGTATTAAATTTATAATAATAGTTGTTATCAAAAATTAAACGCTTTCTCTTAATAAACATGTGATCAATAAACCATGTGTTCAGAAATTTTAAAATATTTTTTATTACATAATCTTGGATTAAATATAAATTTAATTTAATTATAGAAATAAATGATAAATATTTTTAATATCTTAACCAGTATTTCAATATTTTTCAATGATTACATTATATATTTTAGTTATCAGCTAATTTTAAAATAGTATATTAATTTTAACAAAACACGCGTTATTAGTGATAAACATTTTATTTCTAGAATTTACCGTATAATAACAAATCACTACAATCTTATAAAATCTATCACATTCTAACTGTTGGTGATAATGGCAGACCGATTAACTCAACTTCAAGACACGGTTAATCAGGTATTAAATTAATTAATACATTATGATATTATAATATGAGATATTATCAAATGTTGTTATTAACAAAAAACGTATTTAATTTTGTTTGACCGAAAGCAAGGCGAAAATTTTTGCAATAGTATTGGTATATTACAACAGTTCGCAAAACCTAGTTTTTTTCCCGAATTCGAGAAATCTTCGCTTAAGTCGCCATCAGTTCAAAATCAATCTTCGGAAGGTATGATAAGTATTAATATTTATTTATTAATATGTCAAACCTTTCATATAGATATATATAATATTTTAATACAGATTTCGGTCATTTGTTCGCTACTTTGATCGCAAAAACGGCTAAAGATATTGATGTTC